>JAQFVV010012441.1:6763624-6926124 GCA_028023455.1 Epiperipatus broadwayi | reverse complement strand
TCATTACCTGGAGCCTTTCCTTTCTTCATACATTTAATTGGATGTCTCACTTCTTCATTTGAAATTCTGGGCAATTCGGAAGATGTAATAGATATAGGAGGTATTTGTTCTTTATTACTATATAATTCTTGATAAAAATCTTCTACCAATTTCATGATGTCATCTCTCTTTTTAGTTATAATTCCATCTTTTTTCTTATTGCAGATATAAATTTCCTACCAATACCAAAATGTTGTTTTACATTCTTAAGACTTTTATTTTCTTCTACAGTTTTCCTTGTTAGTTCACAGTTATACTTTCTTATATCATTTTCAACTCTTTTCCGCACCATTTTACAAAATTCAAGATATTCAATTTTTTTTAATGCATCATTTTTGAATATATCTTCATATTCCTTCTTTTCTTCATAAATTCTCTAGTCTCAGCAAATATTTTATTGATCAATTGTTGCTTTTTTCTACCAGCTATCTTTGTTGCTGTTTTTAAAAGTATATAAGTTATTTTCATATTAATTTCATTCAAATCTGAATCATGTTCAAAATCCACTTAATACTTGAAACTGATTTGTAAGTTCTAATTTAAATTCATTAGAATGTTTCTGAAGATTAGGAATATCAACTGTAATTATTGTTTTTCTTAATAATTTTTGTCTCTCTAGTTTTACATTAACACATATCTTACATCTTACTAATCGATGATCACTTCCTGTGTTAAATTTATTAAGAACATTATAATCTTGAAATATGTATTTCCTGTTAGTCAAAATATAATCCAATTCTGCTGTACCTTCATTTGAATGCTTCCATGTGCATTTCCTTTTAACATTTTTCTCAAAAAAAGAATTCATAATATAAAGTTTTTACTTTTCTGCAAACTCTACAAGTCTATGTCCTCTCTCATTTCTATTACCATAACCAAAATTACCTACAGCACTTTCATCTTTCATTTGTTTACCAATTCTAGCATTAAAGTCTCCCATAACAATTTTAAAATGTTGTTTACTCTGATCAAAAGCCTTTTATACATCCATATAAAAATCTTCTACTACTTCGTCACTATGAGAACTTGCTGGGGCATAGACCTGAATTATCTGCACTTGGTATCTGCTATTAAGTTGGATAACTAATCTCGCCAGTCTATCCAATACACCATCAATCTCCACAATATTGTTCTTCTACTTTTTATTTATAATGAATCCTACTTCACTTGTATTTCCAAGATTTGTGCCTTTATAATAGAGTATATGTCCACTTTTTAAATCAATTGTCTCTTCACCTTTTCTTCTAACTTCACAAAGTCCAATAATGTCCCATTTAATATAAGAGAGTTCTTCTTCTAATTCGTGCAATCTTCCTTCACTTGAAAGTGATCTGCAGTTGTAAGTACCTAAATAAAAAGTCGTTATCAAATGGCAGCCTTGGTCTGCAATCAGGGGATTCTTAGCACCCTCTGCCTTTGGCCACCAACTGCTGCCTTGGTTGGTGACTTTACAGTCTCCTGGAAATAAGGGCCTGCTTTATTTTTGTCTGTCATAATTGTATATATGTATTGGAAAAATATTTATCATTTATGCAAACATTCATTCTGCCTTATCAGGCAGTGAGAAGAAAGACATGGTGTTTCTTGATCTTAAACTCAGAGGTAAAAAGCTAATAACTCATCATGCTGGCTAATGCATGTTGGTGAGCAGCCCATCCATGTTCATATACTATATGAATAATCACGTAGTATTAACAACTGCAACGACAAGAACGTATGGAGTGGACATTAGGAATTTGCCCTGCTCGGTTCCTTTAAGGCCTCCAAGAGGAATCAAAGGATCTCCTTTCAGTCAATAGCAAATTCCTTTCTGCAGTTTCCTATTTGCATTACATTTTTTTAAAATCAAATACACATTTTTTTTTTCATATGTCAAAGCGTTGACCGGGAAGCGGACCCGGGCCAGCTGCTTGTATGGCAGTTATGCTAAACACAAGGCCACCAACACTTGATAAGTACACAATTTTTTGACAATTTTTTAAATGTCTTATGTCTTCTTTCTTTGTGGCCATTTACGATCTGATAGCAATGATTGAAATAGTATTCATTTACTGATTGTAATAATTATTGTTTGATTGCTATCATCTAATATTTTGCTGATTATTTCCACAATAAAATCATTAAATTAATCATGAGGCAAAGAGTTCAATTTTTAAAGGAGTTTTTAGTTTTTCCAGCTTTTTGAAAATCTGGTTGATAAGGATTTTCTTCATTCTTCTTTGCTTTTTAGAAATCCATTTTTATTAAAGATTTTTTTTTTGAATTTTGTTTTCTTATTAGTTTCAAAGACAAATTTGTTACTACTAGTTAGCATAGCTACCTTCCAAACAGCTGTCTCGGATTCATTTCCCGGTCAACGATTTGACACATGAAAAAAAAAAAACAACTTGGTACTACAGTTTCTTTCAAAAGTCTGTAATACTATGTCTTCTCTGCATGAATCACATAACTTTTTCCATTTTCTAAAATTGATTATTGTAAATAAAATCAAATAATAAACATATTTTAAACATTATTTTTTAAAAAAAAATGATTACAATGATTTATGATTCATTTTTAAAATATTAAAATTGATCAACAAATAATACCTTTGTTTGAATGTGTGTATGTGTATATTTATTAAACACCCATGCATGCATCACCATTTCTCTCATCTTGTTTTTAACCCATAATTATATTACAAGCTGTACTTTAATATTTATAAAACTAATATTTGCCTAAATGTGTAACAATATTTCATGAGGTAATTAATTGAACAGCTTATTAGTTTTATTTTCTTTCATTTTATTATTAATAGATTGCTATTTTGAACTAACTCTATCAATACACACACATGCACATATATATCATGTGTTTGTATATATCTCATAAAGAAAAAGAGTGTTTTAAAAATTTCAAATTCAAATTATTTTAAATAAAAATGATGAAACATTAATCAAAATACGTAAATGTCTAAAATATAATAAAATAAATATTTTAACTTTTTTATACTTTGTTTAATTTCTTAACTTATTAAAAAATAATAAAAAAAATAGAATATTCATAGTTAATTTTTAATACATTTACTAAAACTTTTGTATAATCTTAATTCCGAAGAAAAATCTGTTCATTAATTTACTAATTAGTATTTTCTATGTAATATGTATATAATTTATTTAAATTTTTTTCTTGTTGTTTTTGTGAAAATAACAAATCTCATAATGCTATTAGAACGTTATATAAATGCAGATAAGTAAAGAGTTATTTATTAAGTACTTGACTTGTTTATTAAACAGGCAAAACTCTCTATACATATTGCCTATTTTAATAACAGTTAAGAGCAAGCAGAAGAAATAGTGATCACGTGATATAGTTGACTTGTTCTGTAACAAAATATAACTGTAAGCAGAAGAATTCTATAAATTTTTCTCCAAAAAAGAGACAAAATTTGGTATTATCAAATAATTTCCATGAACTAAAAAACATAATAATAAGAAAATGTGATCAGAACAAAATTTGCTTTTTGAGGCCTTAAACTTATTGATTATTACAAATGTTCATTCTATATGTTCTTGTCATTACCACTGTTATCACTATGTAATTATCCTTATAGTAAATATCCTTATAGTAAATGAGCATGGATGGGCTTTTCATGACATTCTTCAACTAAAATAGTAGGAACAGTTATTGCATGACAGTTCTTAACTGAAATATAAATAAGAGTTTTGTCGAAGGTGAAATAAATGTTTCTGTAATCTCTTCTTTTTAATTGATAGTTACATTCATGATAGGCAATTGTAAACTATGGCTATTATTCACAGAATGTTATAAGTCATAACCTAAGATAAATTTATAGCTGAAGATAGAAGGTTCTGAAAATTCTTCAATTGTGAATATTTTGACTGCCATTGATTTAGGTACCTACAATTATAGATCACTTTTAATTCATGTGCATAAATTGAAGTCTAATTTTAAATGGAACATTGTTGTTTTTGTAAAATTAAAATAAAAACTGAAGAAACAATTGATTTTAAAAGTAGACATAAACTTTACTCCAAAAATACAAATATTCAAAGCACAATTGGAATGGGATTTATAATAAATAAAAAGATGATAAACAATATTGCCATGATTGACAGTACATCAGATAGAGTGGCAAGATTAATTGCCTAAATTAATGAAAGCTAATAAATGCAGATAATTTGGGTTTATATTCAACAAATTTTCACTGTGATGCAGAAGTATAATTTTTACCATAGGTGTACAAAATGCTATTGGTAAGACTTAACAAAGTTGTTATAGGTGAATTTATTGCTAGAATTAGTAAATAATTAAAAGTTAAAAATTCTACAAAAATATTTGGTTATGGTAATACAAATTAGATAGAACACAGACTCCTAAAGTTCCTAGGAAAAAGAAAAAAATTATATTTTGAATTCCCTTTTCAAAAGAGAAAAATGTGAAAAGGAATTGGACATGGAAGCATACAAATGAAATTCGATCCTGATCAGATTATATCTTGATTATTAAAAAAATTAAGATTTAAGGTTTTTAATAAATTTAACACAGGAAATGATTATCAATTAATGAGATGTAAGATATCTGTTAATATAAAATAAGAGAGACAAATATTGTTAAAAAATTCCGTTTTAAAAATTGATATTCCTAATCTTCAGAAGCACTTGGCTGAATTTAAATTAGAATATAAAATAGTAACTTACTCTGAAAATGGTCTAGATTTGATTGAAATCAATAAGATGACTTATACTCTATTAAATACTGCAATAAAGACAGCTGGTTTGAAAAAAGCAGCAAGTTACCAGTAAATTGAGATGAGAATATATGAAGAAAAGAACTATATATTTAAAAAAATACGTCATTGTGAAAGTTTAAATACCTAGAGTTTTATAAAATAATAGCAAAAGAAGTCAATAGTCATATAAGAAAATATAATGGGAATTGGTAAAAAAAAGCTGTAAACTAATTTTAGTAAAAATTTAAAACAACAACCTGCTATTGGATAAAAAGCTATTTTATTTCCACAATAAAATTAAAAGGTAAAACTATTGTGAAAAACAGAGATGGCATCATGTAATATATAGAAAAATTCTATAAAGAATTATAAATTAGTAAAGAACAAGAAAACAATGGAGTTCTTATAGTAATTATATCTTCTGAATTGCCAAGCATTCGAATAAAAAAGTGAGATACACAACGAATTCTATGAACAAGGACAAAACTCTAGAAACGGATGGAATTATTATTGATATCTTTTAAAAAACAGTTGATTACAATAACTATTGACAAAATGTTTTAACAAATGTCTAAAAGATAAAGGTTGACCAGATGATTAAAAAAATGCAGTAAAATATTGATATTTAAAAAAGGTGTTGAATAAGATGTTAAAAATTACCATTCTATCATTTCTATGCAAAATCTTATCAAGATAATTGAATTTTATTCAACTAAATGAAAACATGCAGTGGATTTTCATAATGCATGCTTTTTTACAACATACAGATCCTGTTTAATGTTTATTTCTTATCAACAATGGTCTGTAGGAAGTGAGAGCACTTTTATAAATAATCGATGTTTTCTACCATATTGTAGTAATCTACTTATGCTAAGCTCACTTATAAGCTTTTTAAAAGTAGTTTAAGGTTTTTATAGGAAACATTGAAGATACTTCAGATAAAAAGCCTGTAAGTAAGATAACTAGAATTGGACAATATACACAAATAAAAATATTAATTTTAAGATAGATAGGTTTTATGATATAAGTAATAATAAATAACTGAATCATTTATTTGCTTACGTGGACGTTTGAGCAGCAAAAGTTAAAATTTAAATGTTAATCACGAGAACTTTAGTACTTTATACTATCACTTGATTACTCAGTTAAACTGCACAGGATAAGAATTATAAGTGTCTCTATATAAAAATGCAATGTAATGTACGTTTTTTTACGTCCCATATGTACTAAATCCACGAATTATTTTTATATTTTTATTTTAGTAAAAGCTTTAGAATGATATTTGTTCTGTATAAATTCTTCACGTCTAATGACAGAATTAATAGCTTTATTGAAATGCTAATAAAAATTGATAAAAAAACGAACTATATGCTTCTTTCAAGCAATAGAATCCTGAAAACAATTGCAAATTCTATTAATTAAAAGTTGTAGTTAATTTACAAATATTTACTCTTTTTTCTCCTTTGTCATTTGACAATTTTTAGCATTCAAACTTTTTCTGTAAGTAATTAAAACTTTGACTTTTGATTTTACAATCCTACCTTTATTCTGCAGTTCACTTGTGAAATTTTATAAAAAATAGATGAACGTATTGATTTTAATCCATTTACTAAAGTTTTTAAAATATTGATTTTACTCTATTGACTATTTTGATTATTTATTTAAGAAGACAATAGAGCGTCAAAGTAAAAATATATACTTAAAAAACCTGTTAAATTCGATTTATTCATTTATTTATTTTTTATATAATCTTTTACTTAAAGAATTTTAAAACTTGAATGAATAAAAATGACTTTCATATATATATATAAATGAAACAGCCATTAAACAACCTGATTTTGAAGTAAGAACATTTTAACAAAGCCTTTTGCAACAGAACTGGGAAGAAGCAAGTCTTACTCTTATCTTCAATAGACTCCTATGTTCTTCAATAAAATAGCAAAGAAAAATATTTTACAGTTTCTGGATAATAAAGATTTTTAGGCAATTTTTAACCATATATTATCTTCTACCAAAAAATAATTTCATAGACATTGATGTACTAATATTGAATATACAATTTTATTTGGCTTAAATTCAAACATCATGAGTATTGCAAACATATATATAAATTCACATAAATTATAGTTATTTTTAGAAGTACTTTCGACTATACAACTTGTAGTTTTATCAACTATATAACATTGAATAATCAAAATGAGACATCCTTTCACAATACCCATAGTTCAATTTAGATTTAGTTCTCCCACAATTCAAATTTTAATCAAAATTGTATTATATATAAATTGATATGTAAATGTGGCTTACAATATATCAGTGAATCTAAATGTACATTGGAGAAGAGAATAAAAGAGCATATGCTTTTATATAATAGAATTCAAAAAGAGAAACAATCAGGAAAAGATGTAAATAAACCAACATCTGTTATATTTGATCATAATAAATCTTGTCAATATGGATTTAATTTGATTATAAAAATATAAAAATTATGCAAATTGAGCATTGCCACAATAAATGTAAAATAAAAGAGGCTATGTTGATTTCAAAAAATCATCAAATATTAATGAATGGGCAATCATCAAATGTTAAAATAACAGAATTGTGGGAGAACTAAGTCTAAATTGAACTATGGATATTGTGAAAGAATGTCTCATTTTGATTATTCAATGTTATATAATTGATAAAGACTACAAGATGTAATTTATGTGGATTTTACTGTATATATATATATATATTTATTTATATATATTGATTTAAATATTACATATATTTTGGAAAGAATACAGACATCAAACTTAATTCATTACATATATATTTATAAAAGTTAGGAGAGTTTTTGATTGTTTTATTTTGTTTACATGAGTATATAATATAGTCAATATTATTTGACACCAATAATGATGATAGTAACTATGAACAATAACCTACAAATCTATAGAAACATACATTTCACAATATATTGAACCAGGGTGGATGGTTTACCAGAATAATTATTATTAAATGGACATATAAAATCCCTGATGGAGTAAACACAATATTTACTTTAACTCTTCAAAGTTGTAATTATAAATTTATTAAATGCACATTGATTACGTATCTTATGAAAGCAAAATTATATGACAAAAATATAATACAATGTTATTCCTTGCAATTTATGTATTGTTCCACCATGGCCCCTTAGGCAGAAAAAAGAATACTCAAAGAGCACCTGTATCAAAGCCAGCAGATATATCTGTGAAATATATCTAACTGACCACATTTGAAGGAAACAGATTTCTTCTCTACTGTTGAATTCAGCACCACATTCAAAGCACTTTTTTGTTTTGTAGAAACATGGGCACCAGTTACTTATCCAGAGGATAAATAACATGCTTTAAACAATGGCCACTAATTCAATGCCTAAAGTACACCCATGACTAGCTCAGCTACTTGTAATCAATAACAAATTATTGTTTCAATTAGTGGTAAAAGAATTGACCGACAAATTTAAGCTTTAAGTTTAAAAGACAATTTATTTTAATTAACATTTATTATACTAATTTAAAATACTTTTATAAATCTTATTTAACTAACATAATACTGGTATAATGATCATGCACATTCTTAATTCACACACTATAATATCATATAACAAAGCATTAAATAATATTTGACATTTAAAAACACACACATCAATAGTTCATCTATATATGCCATAGAGTTCATATTACTTGACTCTGGGAGGCTTCAAACTAATGCGATGGCTACTTTAGAAATGAGAATAGGAAATATGTTATTACCTAGGATTTTTGAACATGGACTTAGAACTTTGTTTTCTTTCTGGTTGCTGCTTCAAGTAAGAATATTTCCAGCTGGCTGAAGTTGACATTTTCAGTGGCACTATTCTTGGAGACAGCTAAATATTCCTGGTGATTCTTCAAGTTATGCAGGCATTTATTTATTCTGGGCAGGTTGCTGCTTCACTGGACTCAGGCTAGAGAAAGACGTATGTTTCTGAGGTTTTTAACATTGCATTATCAGCTTATCAATTGACTGATCAACTCAACTCAATCTCAACTGACTGCCCCTTGAAAAACTGGACTATTTATACTTAAGGCCTGTTATCATTTTGATGTCTGCCAGCAATATCTGTTGTTGAAATTCCTTCCTTGCCTTTAATTGCATTCCTTGAGATAAGCTTTTAATCCTGTTGTTGGAGATGTTAATTAGCAGCCATCACAAATGTGTTGTTGTTTTTTGTTTAACTTAATAGCCAATGCAAAACTTGTTGTTTTATAGATTTTTAACTTAGTAGCCATCACTGAGTGTTTTTAATTTTTTTAAACTTTCATTTATTTCATTTTAAAACGTACATATTTATGCTATGTTTACAATTGCACATATATATTTTACCAATAAGCTCACATTAATTCATCATTTATGCACATATATAATTTAAGATCAATTTACTATAGTTTTTAAGATGTCTTTTTTTCTTTAATTTAAATAAAAAGAGGTTTATATTTTTAATTATTTGAAAATCAACTACTTTTTTTTCTTTAACGTTTTAAATGAAGAGAGAGATATTTTTATTTCATGTAAAAGATTCGTTTAAACTGCTATAGTTTTAATCTTTTCTAAGCCAAATTCTCTCCCCCGAATTACTTTTAAATTAATTGTAAAACTTTATGAATGACACACGGTTTAATTTCCACCTGGGCTAACAGTATTTTATTCTTTCTTTATTTTGCAAAACTCTAAACTTTTATATTAAACTTCCCTTTATTAAACTTTTAACTATTTATTATCACATTGAAACGTTACATTGTTTTTATGAGAAATTTCTAATTTTAATAATTTTTAGACAAAATTAGTATAGGTACCAACACATATTGGTAGAATATATATATATATTAACCATTTTAATTATTCATACCTACAAATGCTTTTAGCTATAAAAAATATAAACAAACTTAGAGTTTGGAATTACTTTCAACATAAAATATGTAGACATATTCTTTCTCACATATGTAGTGTTTTATTTAAATATAAAGTTTCATATTCTTTTTATTTAGAGATTAAGATACTTTTTAATATAAATTCATATTACCTTCTTTCATGACAGATTTATTTATTTTATAAGAAGAAGCATAGGCATTGAGATTTTATTAATTCAATAAAAACTATAATCTATTAATAAAAATAAAATCTTTATTAAGCAGTTAATAAAAGTAGCAAGAGTAAGAACAATAAACTAATAGAAAATAATACATTTTGTATTTTAAATATAAATAATTGATATTGAAATCCATATCTAATATTTATTTTTACAATCTTTATATCTACAACTAAACATTACAAATTATACATCTCAATTTTTTTTATCTAGAACTAAGAAAGTTAAGGGTTAGATAATTATTTTATCTTTTTATCCAGGATTAAATTTAATTAATTTAATGGTACTTATGTTTATTTATTGATATTTTTTGGCTTAAAAGAATTAGTAGATGAAAAAAATTAAAATGGGTTTGAAATCAGATATTAAACATTTTAAACAATTTATTAAATAGCTATGCAATAACACAATAAACCATTCACTTGTTTAATCATTTGTAACAAAGAACAATATTATTTTCTTCAAACTAATATATACACCCAAGTCTCATTTTATAGGTTCCATAGAAAACCCACATTAAAAAAAATTGCACAAAAATAGACTTAGCTTACCTTGAAAAATGGGGGATAGGTGCTGTAATTTTCAGAATTCGCACAAAAGCAAAGCAACAAGGAAAAATTACCTTAAAATTCACATTAAAAAAATAAGCAAATAAAGTATGACTAATAAAAAATTTCAAATATTTGAAAAAAATTAATACAAGACAAACTTTTTTTATTACTACAGTATTTAATTTTACATTTTTCATACATATTTTAATCATTACCACTAGCATTCATTTGTAAACTGGTAAGAAATCAGATTCAATTTGATGTGATGTATTGTGGCTTCTCCTTAAATGAAATCAAGAATCTCTCAGAAATTATGCCCAGAGAAACCTGTTAGCCACTTTATTTTTATTTGTGATGTGATGTACATCTAGCACCATTTTTAGTCTTGTGATGTGTTAATGGTTTTCTGTTTCTATATTAAAAAAATGAGATCGCAATCAAAACAAAAAGATTATACATTATCATTAGAAATAATATTTTCAGTTTATAAAATCTTTGTTTTTTAATTTAAAAATCTAAAAGATTATTTATTTCTGTTATATATAACAAAATATGTTTTAAAAGTTTAATTTTTTTGAATATTTATTGTGATATTTTTATATATAAGTATAAATCTAGTATTATTATTTACTCATTAGTATAAATAGGTTATTTATATAGAAGCTAAGATTCTAAATACAGCTTCAGGCCATATTCATGTCAGCTGCTAATATAACATTATACTTTTGAAAAAATAAGTATTTCAAGTCAAAATAAGTTATTATAATTTAAATTTCTTGATATCTAATAAATATAGTGAAATATTAGAGATATTAAGAAGAAACATGAATCGCATAACTTCAAAATTGCATTAAAATAATCCACATAAAACAATACCCAGGTGTATATATATATTGTAACCCTTACAAAGTGTGGTCAACTACATAATATCACCAAAACATCAGTGCACTGAGAATCGTAACCTCGATCACTGATCAATTCCCGCTACACATTGTCAGCTATTAAGAGCTGTATCCAAAAGCATATTATGCTATCTATTTTATGCACCAAGGACCACAACCAACATCTAGAGCAACTTACCATAGACCAAACTAATGATCTAACATAAACTTTTATGATTTAATTTGATCGCAGCCAGGGTATACCGCGATGACCTATCATAGTAGTATGATAAAATACAGTAAACAAATTATAAGTGCAATGTTATTATGTTACAAACCTTAATTTGCGATTTTTATTGTATGAGACCCGATGGCCGACCATGTACAAGATGGCGTAATTTGTGAAGCTACATACGATTATGAAATTTTAAACCATTTATATGATTTCTAATACAAATGCTAGTCCAGGTAAAGCTTTGCAATAAATAAACATAAATACTTGGGTTCTTTTTATAGTTTACTATATCACTGAGACTCTTTTTATACTGACAAATGACAATTTAAAATGTTAAGTAAATATATTCAATCATATCATTATTTGGTAAATCTGTTTTTAGGTTTACTAATCAATTTGTATTGTATACTAGAATCAACTACGCAAAGCCAAAATGATGGAAAAGGTAAATGGGATTTTATTGTACCCCCCACATCATAAACTACCAAAGACTAAAAGCATCCAAATGTTTTTTTCAAAATATCACTAAACTCTTATATCATGTTGACGATAGTATGTACTTTAATGTATGCTCTATCCAAGGTTTATGATTTCTGATTTTAAGAATGACACATAGCAACGGCACAGTAAGTTTAATTATAAATCAACGTTTATTTACAAATTTATGAATAATAAATAATTAATTCCAATGTTATAATTAAAAAACATAAATAAACAAATAAAATAAATAAATTATAATTCCATCGACTTTCTTCACTAACATATCATAGGTACGGTTTTAAAAACCTAATCATACCTTATTTCAATTTGATATAATGAATCTTGAGCAAATTATACTAAATTCAACATCAACTCATGAAATATTTAACGTCATTTCCAGATTCAATAAATCCATACTGTAAACTTATAATAATATAATAAATAATATTATATCTGTAATATTTAGCTATAATGCAATCATTAAATAAAGTGAAAATTTAAACTTACACTCCGGTAAATAATAATCAACCGACAGTTAATTATTATGAAGTAACTTGAATAGAATGTCCTGCTACAATTTGACGATCTAACTTATGAATTATGCTTACAAATGGAAGAAGATGATTTGGCAGATTAACTAAAATACTTTGCCCAACTTATATCTATGAAGTAAAACATATTCCTGTGGATGCGTTCATCTACACATAGGAATTAAATAATACTAAACGCTTTGTGGATTGATACACCATCATAAAGTAATACGTATAATTACACAATTCCGTGGATTAACCACCAGCGCTGGAATGAATGTAAAATACAAAAAATGGCAATTAAATAATCTGTGGATTAACCACCGGCACAGATTAATGCCTTTCAACATTATAAAACAACATTATTATTTACTTCACATTAAAGTGCAAAATCATCCTCCTCAGTTACTCTGATCATTCAGAAAACACTAACACTTTAGCAAATGTGGGTTCTTGCATAATAAAATGTTACACTAATCAGGACAACTAATGTACTAACTTATCTTACTTAAAATAAAACATGTGTAATGCAATATAAGTAATATTAGCATAGGAATATAAATCTGGAAAGACTCACAAAATACCCCACAAAGATTGATACATCTCATAAATTCATTTAGTACTTTTCAAGCTCTTTCGCAAGCGCTATTCTCTTGAATAAATATTTTATTCAACCCCTATTACTTTAAACTTAATAAAATATAACTTATGAACTTCACATGCAAGTTCATATAACGATAAAATTTAAGTAATGAATTATTCATCAAATACATAAAATCTAAGAGGTGTGTGTGTGATATAAATTAAATGTATAGCATTTTAAAGTTCAATATATGAATTTTAGCAGGTGTGTGTGTCCCAAATTAGATTGTATAGCATTTTATAATGACAAATATGATCCGTGAAATCCATGTACGATGTGTTGAACAATAAATGTATGAAGTAATAGCTATAATTATAGTTGAATTTTATATATGCAATTTTATCCATTTGTGTTAGTTATTATAATCACTATCAGATTAACGATTTTACGTGGCTCCATAAACAAGAAACAATTTCAAAAATATGACTCGCAGAACTTAAATGAAAATGTTTTTCATAAGTTATTAATTTCTACATTTCTCTATTAAAAATGTTCCAAGTTTATTACATCCATGCTAATATTTATTTATCCACGCTTAAATCTAAGAATACTAATTATAGCAATTTATTTAATCATTCCAACTGACGATAAAATTAGAAAATAGCTTTGATAAATTATTTGAAGACTGTTTATTATCCAAATGACAAACAAATTAATTAGCAAATATATTACTGGCATTATAAAGTTAAATATCAATCAATACTATATTTTTATTAGAATTTGAAACGGAAATATTAAACTATGTTGATAACTTTAACATTGTACTTTAATTTAAACTTCTTCTTTTTTAAAAAACAAATTTTCATATTTATAAAACTTTTGTAATTAAAATACTTATTTAATTTTTCCAAATTGTAGAACAATAAACATTTTAAAACATACCAAATTCTTGCAATTAATTCTTTTAAACTGGGAAGCTCCGACATTTTAAATGTAATATTGGGAAATTATTACCGGTGATTTGATCCACTTGGCCAGCCGACTTGAACAGACTTTTAAATTTAGCAATTCATCTTATATTTAAATACCACAATATTATTTTTACGTTTATAGCAAATTTGTGGTAATCAGTTTACTTGTTAACTATTTTAAAATAAGCTTATCAAATTTACACCATTTGCCTTTTTACCATTTCTTTTCTTTCTTTCTCCCTCCAAAAGCAAACTAACAGACGATCCTCTCTTAAATTCGCGCTCTTTTCTTTTTTACATTGAGACGCTTACGTAATTACTGTATTTATTTTTAATAATTTATTTTAATTGAACAAATGGTTTTGTTAATTCAAATGAAATAATTTTTAAGACTACTTTAAACAAATAAAACAAAATATTATATTTTAATACTATTTTACCAAATTTAATGTGTTGTCAAAATTTTTAAAAAGTTAAACATTCTGATATGAATTAGTATATGGAACGAATCAAATTTAAATTTATTAAAATAATATAAGAGAGTAATCTGTTCAAAGCGAAAATCAAGCCAATCAAATCACCAAAGAAGACAGAGAAATTTTTCATACTAGTTACATCAATTATTATATTTTATGCTAAAATATATGGTTACAATATATATATATATATATATATATATATATATATATATATATATATATATATATATATATATATATATATATATAAATAGTAGAAAATATAGTACTTAAAAGTTTATAAAAATATATCTATAACCATCACTTAGGAGCACTTTCAAAATTGAAAGCACTTTTAAGTGATGATTATAGATATATTTTTATGAACTTTTAAGTACTGTATTTTCTAATATTCTATTTTATAAATGAGAATAATTAGTATCTATATTATAACTTTGAATAAATATAGACTTTGAATTGTAAGATTATATATATATTGTACCCTTACTTCTCGATATATAATATAATTTGAAATACGTCTAGCTCAATTGAATTATAATGCTTAAATAAAATTTGCATATCTATCTTTAATATACTTTTATACTATCATATTTTAATTAAATTCATTATCAATTATCAAAATCAATATAGTTCTTTATTATGTATTAACCAAATAAGTATTTATTAAAAATCATGAGACTGTGAAGTAAAGTTACAAAATAATAAGTAGATTTACATTGAGTCAATATTTCCCAAGACATTGTCTCAATGGCATAAGAATACTATTACCTCCTTATTAACTTACTACTACCTCTACAGCATTCTTATGGCTTTTAAAATAAAATAAACTATCTTTAATAATAATAAAATAAATAAATCTTAACTTTTAATTTTTAAAATATAATTAAATAATCTCAGGTTCTTCTAATTATCTTAAAGTAATGATAACTCATGTAAATAAGTGTGATATGGGATTTTATATCAAACCTAAATACACCTAACTTATTCTAATAATAATAACAATGGACAATACTACTTTTAGGGTATAACTTAACCTTATTTATTTCTGCTATATCATCAATCATTAAATAAATAATAATATGTATATCTTTTATTTTCATATAGTATCTTAATTTTAGAATAAATCAAAATCTTATAACTTAATAATCTGTGGCAATAAATAATATTGTACTCTTATATTATGCATTATAATTACTCTATGACCATTGTAATATGATATAATAATGTCAATCAATTCTCATAAATGATAATCAGGAAAATATTGTATTTATTTCTAAAATAATATTAATAAATTCACATTGTGCAAATATTATGTTTCTTCAAATTATCTGCTGTCAAATGCTGTGGTGCAAAATAATGAACTCGACACACTTTTAAAACAAATTAAACAAATTTATTTACATTAACTTTGATTAAGAATTTATTTACAATATTTACAGTTCAAATTAGGAAAACAAAAGAAAATAAAAATATAAGAAAATAATAATACAAAATGTTTACACTGTTATTAACTCATACTCCTAATAAGTAATTTATACATTCTTTTAAAATGCTGTACTAATAACATTGAAGTATGTTTTCGGACTTACACTTTAAATACATTTCAGTAAGCTTCAATTATTACAAATAATTTTATGTAAATACTGTCTATGTAGCATATGTAAACAAATAAACTTTAACGGTTAAATTGCTACATCAATTAAGTATTAATGTTATTCATTCCATAATGTAATAGTATGTGTTCACTTTACTATTAGTACTACTTTAATATCATAATATAGAAATTAATGTGTCTTCATAATGTAATAACAAATAATTGATTATAACTTTATATTTCACTTAATGCAATTCATGCTACAGGTTTTATCAAATATGCATTACATATATGTGTTGTTGAAATAATAATATTATTTAAATCATTCATTAATTTCAAATTCATAAAGCATTATATTAGATAAATTCTATGATTCTTTTCTATGTGAAATTATTACTTTACTTTATGTGTTATACTACTCCTTCTTAATAAATTTCTATCTACAAAAAACATCCTCTAAACTTATTTAAAATTTCCGGAAAACAACTTTCAACTCTAAATAAAATATTAATTATCCAAACTATTTATACTTCATCATCTATACTTAGTAAACCTTCAATCCAAATATAGACTTCTCCATAAAACTTAACGTAATTTATCCAATAAACAAAAATAAAATACAGACTTTTAACTCTCTTCCTAATTTGCAATAAAAAAATAATTACTTATAAATAATAAATATAATTCTAATACTATAACATAAAAAAAATATCAAAATTTATTTACGAAAGAATCATATAATTATTTCTAAGCTTTTATGTAATGTTGTATCATATTTATATCATAAATTCAAATTATGCATATTTAAATAAAACTGTCACTGCCAATATAATGTGTGTGTATCTTTAAAATATTTATACATTCATTCAAACAACATAATATTTGGTTGATCTAAAGAAAACATATTAAATACATCAAAATTATTATTATTACAATTTTTACCATCAATAATGATTTAATGTACAGTCCATCTTCCAATACTCTTCGGAATTACAACTTCATAAAATAATTCACATTTATACTCACGATCATTCTTTAAAATATTATGTGTTGTATTAAATATAAAATAAACTTATGCAATTAATCTTTATATTATTTTAGTTATTATTTAAAGAAATGTACCTATCTTATTTTTAATAGATTAATAATATTTAAATTTTATGTTAGATAAATAAAACAGAATTCATATTACGTAATTCCAGCGATGTCTTCTTTTCACCATAAAGTTCTTTAATCCTAGGCACACATTCACTAGAACACCATTTCCTGTTTCCGGTCCATCACGTGTTTTTTTTTTAAAAGTTTATGAAAAACGAAAATGTTCTTTTTTAAAAATAAGTTCCCACAAGAAAATAAAATAAAATTAAAATAGTTTATAGGATCCTGATTTAGTTCTTTTAAAAATATTATTCAAAAGTTATTATTTTAATTTAGTCTATAGTTTATAAAAATTTATATTTAATTATTTTTAAATTGACTTGGACATCCATGTATTACTTGCGCATTCCTTAACAAAAGATCCAGGTAAGAATAAGTTTCTTCATTTAAAACGACCAGCGTTTGAATTATTTCAATATAATAATTTTATTATATTAA
This sequence comes from Epiperipatus broadwayi, assembly GCA_028023455.1. Taxonomy (NCBI): domain Eukaryota; kingdom Metazoa; phylum Onychophora; class Udeonychophora; order Euonychophora; family Peripatidae; genus Epiperipatus; species Epiperipatus broadwayi. The sequence continues at coordinate 6,908,298 of JAQFVV010012441.1, read as the reverse complement.
GATTTTTAGCTAATTATATTTCAATTGATTTGCCTTTAAAATCATCAACATTCAATCTTTTAAACATAAAGACTTAACAAGGCAAGTATTTATAAAACTACTTTTATTTCTAATATCTTTACTCAAGATATACATTTAAATTTATAGCTTGCAAAAATACTTTCTTTATACAAAAGTATTTATTCTTTAAAATATCTATTTTCTAATAGGCAATAGTAATTAGCTTTTAAAATTATATACTGTCCAAAATACTACTTTTCTCCATCTTGTAATTTTCCGAACTAATCCAGCGTTTGTCATATTTCTAAGGTAAAGTTTCCGATATATTTTCACTATATATGATGTTCCCATGACTATTTGTTTGCAAATTGAGCTTAAATAGAGACAAACGATAGGGAAAAATTAACTTAACACTGCATGCTTATCATTTAAAACTTTTATAAATTATTTACAAGACACTCTTATAATTTTGAAAAATGATTTTAAAAGCGTCTATAAAATTTACTTAGCTATTTTTTAATAACACAATTAACTTGAAAATTCAATCACAGAGTCCTCTCCTAACAATTGAACTGAGCTTTTATACCGGAAGAAACTTCCCATTTGATTGGTACATTTAAACAATCAACTTGCTGGCTTATTTACATATTTACCAACAACACAAAATTAAAAATAAATAATGACTTATTTAATATTTAATATTTATTACATTATTGCATTTTAAAATAATCTTTATCATTTATTTAAATCCATTAAACATTTTTTAAAAATATATTCTCTTACTTGATTTTAATTTTAACTTTTATAAAATTATTTAAAATACACTAAGTCTTTTTTATACGTTATATTTTTAAAGCAATATTTTTAAAAATCAAATTTAATATTCTACATTGATTTATCTTTATTTTTATCTCGCGATAGCTCACATATTATTTATAAATTTTATAACATGATTTTAAAATAGTTTTGCAACTTTATTAGATAACTTCCAAGCATGTGTATGCATATTTAACTAACATCTGTTTTTTACAACAAAAGAAACGCTTCTCATAATCTAAAAATAACTAACAATTGCATTTTTAAAAAAATAAATACTTTTTAAAAATAAATAAGATATTATAACAAATTTTAAAATAATTATTTGATATCATTAAAATCAAATATTAATCTTCTATTTAAGTATTTATAATAATTAAAATAATTATATTCTTTTATAACATTATTTATCAACAATAAATATATGCATTTAACTTTAACTTGTCTTTTTAAATACTTTAGCTTTAAATATTTATTTATTAAATCTATTAATGCAGTATTGATTATGGCCATTTTTTTCCTACTATATATTATAATCATCATCATTTAAAATGTCTCTCTCAATATCAGCACAATTTTACATATCAAATACTCATAGATTGCTTTAATTAAACCTTTTGAAATATTACCACAAGCAAAATTAACATCACATATTCAAATATATCTTAAATTTAAAATTTTTAATAGATTAGCACAAAAATTAGATGGTGACCCATACAAAAGGGCACATATATATATATATATATATATATTGTAACAGGATGGGGTGTTCAGGAAGTTGAAATAAATGAACCTGGGGTGATGGAAAATCATCATCAACCCCAAGTACAAAATATAAATACAAATAATCAATACTTTGAAAAATCATCTACAAGTAAATATTTAAAGATATAAGAGATCATTGAGAGATCAGAAGCTAACCCAAAAGAGCAACTAAAGCATAATTATTATCAACCAGCATTATAAAGTAAATATCAGTATAAGTAAATACTAGAGAGAAATAACCATCCATCATCATCATTGATGGGAATAAACAAATTAGTACAATAAAATATATAAATCAACAGTCAACCTTGTGACTGGATTGAAAATGGGTCTTCTGTAGACCAGGCTAACTGTTGAGCCTTTGCCAGATTGGGCAATTATATAAACATAACTTGGATGCACCAGTTTAGTGCCCATCCATTAAAATACACAATAATCAAAAATATAACAATAATGCTGGGACATTTAAAGCATGCTGATCATCATCAATGCTCTGGCCACTAAAGTACTATTAAGGTACTGACCAACTATAAACTTAACTTTTAATAAGACTAAAGTAAAATAAAAGATAGTGCATGGGCTTTAAAAAGTATCCTCTTTTGTGCCAACCAGGATGATGATGATCATCTCTGGATGCCCAAAGCACTAAACACATCCCCATTTATCTGTGTCCGAAAGCTAGCTCAGAGAACATGGGCTCTATTACTGTATGTGAACAAGAGATGATGGAAACCATTTTTAACAATTAAATAAGTTTATTAATAACAATAAAAAAACAAATGATTAAGGTCTTATAAGGGTTCTGATTTTGAATGGTATACAAAATTATATACACAACTAAAGTTATTACATGGTTTACAATATTTCTTAATAAGTTTCTACAAATGCATATATATATATCCGTACATAGACGGGCATTTTATAACATATGATTTTTCTCAAAATAATAAATGACATCAATTTTTACCTAAGTAGGTTTTGATATATATAAATATGCGCACAGAGTGCAGTACATTTGAGAAATAGACATATTTAAATGATTATACAATAAATGATGAAAATTTTTACATATACGAGTGAGTGTGCATGTACACTGACTACTTTTATCTTTTCCAACTTTTACAATAATATTATAATTTTCTAATACATAAATTTCCTACCTATACATGTGTATAAACAAAATGTAGATACAATTTAAAATTAGTTTCACTTTATAAGTTCTCAAAAGTATAGTCAATTTTTTGACAGGTATTTGTTGATTAATTATCAACGTTTTTGGACCAATTTAAAAGATTTGCTTTTTCGATTTTAATTCAAACAAAATTATGCTTGCATTTAAATTATATATTCTTTTTTTTTTAATGAATATGAAAATTATTTCTTAGCAAAATATATATAGCAAATCGTCTCTCTTTTCAATATTTGACTGGAGCAAATTTTACTTTAAGTTAATTTTAAAAAATACAACTCACTGTATATACATGCGATGTATTTATCTGTGGTTTCCTGCTTGCATAAATGAAAAGTAGCATCAGTATACCAATTTCTTCAAGCTTTCTCATGGTAATCTTGGTTTCTAGCCCATCAGAAAAAATATAATTCTGGGCTTGTTGTCACTATCAGGTAAAGGTACATAATCCATGTAAAATCTTCATCTGTAGTTGGTCTCTTTCTGTCTAGGATTTTTCCAGGCAAGCAGCTGTCTTGGTTTGATGGATTTCAGGCAATCAATCATCCTCTGCACGTTTAAGGCTATGAATTTCAGCACAAAGAAGTGGATCATTTTTTCCATGTGAATTTCAAATTCCTGTGAAGGAAATATTGGCAGCTCCCCAATCTAATGTTCTGCCAACAATATGGTCAGCTAAAGCCAACTGCTACCCTTCATCAAGTTGCAACAAAATATTGTAACCAACTCTGCAGATGACCTGTTCTCTTCAAAATCACTAACCAGACTTTGCGGTGGCCCAGTTGGTCACTGCTTAAAATATTATAACCAGACTCATCTGGTCAATTCTTACAAACTACAAGCAAAAACTAACTGATATTTTTTTTATCAGTCTTTTATAAACTTGGGTAGGTCAGGTGACAAAAACACAGTGGCTGTTTTCAATCTATTTTAATCCATTTGAAAACAAACTGGAAATTTTTATCAAAGTGTGATTTTCATGTTTTTACTTTAATCTTTGGAATTTGACCAAAGGTGTGATAATCCTTTTGAAAACACATACATGTTTTCATTTAGACAATAAAAATTTACAAATTAATTAAAGATTTCAAAAATAGACATTTTTTTCAAAATTATCAAAAAAACAAGCTTATATTTAAATTTCAAAATCAGAATTACAAATAATATTTATCAGACCTTTTAAAAGTTTAATTTATAAAACAATTTTTATTTTAAATCAGAGTTATTATTTAACCCTTTACATATTATGATTTTATTTTAGGAAATATAAAAAAAATATCTACAAAAATTTATTCTGTGTTTATTTCTACTTTTCCTTTATTTTCCATATATATACACACACACACTATATTATTATGGATGTACCATGTAACCCAATCGGTTACAATATATATATATGTGTGTGTGTGAAAATACAAATTCCAGAGTAGTAAACTATTTCATTATTATTGCTTTTTGTACTCATTAGTGTAGTAAAGATCATAGATTACAGCAACAACTTTGGCATTTTTGGTGTTCACATAAATATTTATATTACCATTCAAATAGGAATGTTTATTAATGACTTTTATGTCAACAAATAATGCATCAGTCTAATTGAATCTTGCACATTTTTTCTTTTTTTGTATATAATTTGATTAGTTTATAATATTTTGCTTTACAGTACTTAATTTTTGAAATATAAAAAATTGTGGAAAATCTATATCATAACTGTTTTCAAACAGTATCATATAAATTCATAAAGTGTGTAGCACTGATGAAAAGATTAGAGTTGAAAATTTTTAAAATGAAAAGTATAGATTTTGGTAAAGTAAGGTAAAATTGGATTTTGCAAATGTATTTTAAATTAATTAAATTGTATTTGTATGGCATATTTAATTTGTCATTTGAATAACACCATTTAGATCAGTTATAATAATGAATTGGATAAATATTTTAGGATTTCAGTTTTAATATATTTAGCACATGAAAAAGTAAGTTTTAAAATACTGAACATACAGCATGGGAAATATATCTGAATTTGATAAACTTTTACTATTTTTATTTAAGTATATTCTCACATGAAAAAGTAAGTTTTAAATATATTTAATTAATATGTAAGAAAATAAATGTTTAAATGTTGTGGATATTTGCCTTATTTTAAAGATATTAATTTCTATTAACTAATTAAAATACTAATATATATATACAAAAAAAAGACTTATAAATCCAATAAATAATATTATATATATATATATGTAATAAATAAAGTTTGATATCTGTATTCGTTTCACAATATATGTAATATACAAATCAATATATATATCAAAATATAGTACAATTTATATAAATTATATTCTTTTAGAAATACTTTTGACTATACACTTTGTAGTCTTTATCAACTATATAACGTTGAATAATCAAAAAAATATATTGTGCCCTTTTCTATAGGTCAGTAATAGTTCATAACAGTCAATTATTAAAAATTTTAAATTTAGAATATGTTCTTTTAATATGGTAATTGTATTAAGTCAATTATATCTTTAAAGTACAATTTGAAGCTAAAGAGAATACATAGTATATAAAATTATTTAAAAAATAGTTATGTAAAGCTTAAAATATTGTTTCATATGGTTGTAAAAGCTGGCCATATTAAATAACACAGCTATAAATATTGAAAGTATATTTAATAAATTCGATTTTAATAGTTTAAAACTGATAAGTTAATAAATACAGTGTTTAAATTTATAATCATATTTAAATAGTCAAAATTAATATAGTATATTTTAAAATAAACTTTGTGATGGTGAAAATTATATCTAATTCCATATTTTCTAAATTGTTCTTCCAAATTTTATAATTATAATATATAATATAATAAGTGTATCAATTTTATTAGTCTAGGCAGAGAAATAGATTGAAAATTGTGTGTCAAAGTTATTGATCATATGACTTGTATATTACATACGTTCACACACACACGCTTGTTTGAAATAATAATAAAGTTTAAAATATTTTAAAAGTTATATTATAGAATTGGATAGAATTATTGCCTATCATAAAAGCAAATAATAATAAATATTAAGTTAACTGTCGTAAATAAAAATTAAATATTTTATTTAAATAAAAACAAGATAAATTGAATATTAAAAAAAAATGGAATAGGTTATTAAAATTATTATTTAAAAGTTATTTTAAATGTTTAAATAGTTTTAATAAAATAATAATTTATTTAAAAGTAATATTTTAAATAATATTTTGGGTTCATTACGTCATAATTTCTGATTTTGAAATATAATTCTGCTATAAACTGAAAATATGTAAATTTGTTCTCAAGCTAAAGTAAGAATTAACCAATAGGAATAGGTATTCTTACAGACTATAAATATGAATTGCACGGGGGTATAGGGGGAGATTAATAATGTATTGAAACTAGAGAAAGGTAAATTATAACTATCAAAAAGATAGTATTTTTAAAATTTTTATTTAGTCAATTTTTTTTGGTACTTTCTTATCATTTATTTTGCAAAAACTAATTGATAATTTTAAAGTGTTTTGCAAAAGAAAGTTTTAGAAAAAAATTATATATTTAGAAACTTTGTGGAAATGATTTTCTAATTTTTAAAACTACTTACCAGTCATATTTTATCTAAAAAGTTTAACCTAAACTTCACAATAAAAAATGGATATACTGTGGAATAAAATGGATATAAATTGTAATACTGTAAAAATGTTTGGAATATTTATTGATACAGCTTTATTAATATTTCACCGAAGAACTGTTTTGGTACATATAAAAACCACAGCTCAGACATTATACGGAGTCTAAAAAAATGTATTGGAACGTATTATTTATAAGTTTATCTAAGATTTATTTTAAAATGGTGATAAGACAGTTATGTCTCATGAATTATTTTATAGAATAGTATGTTCAAAGGAGTAAAGTGTTATATACATTCTGAAGGTGGCATTTTTTAAAAGTGTTTTCAAGAATTAAAGAAAGAACCCAGGAGAATATGTTATAGAAGCATTTTTGATATTAAAATATCTGTTCTTCGAATTATTTAAAATGTATTTGGAAAAGATTTGTTCAAAAGTACTTGAAGTTTTTTTTTTAAAAGTGATATATAAAAATACCAAATGAAAGTTTAAACGTTTCAAGAAGGAAACATAAATAAAAAAGTGAACACATAGATGAATAAAAGATGGATCCATGGAAATACAAATAGTACTTAAAAGTTTATCGAATATTTTTAAAGTTAAATTAGATGGATTGATGCATCGGATACACAGAGAATATTGGTAGAGAAGATTAAGAAGCTTCACGGGATTAATTAATATTATGATTTAATAATTATCATCCTAAATACTAAAACCAAGGATTATTTTCTATAAATTTTATTAAATGGATTAATAATTATTTTGTTTTAAACTTTAACATGCTTGGAGGAGAACATTTTTTAAAAAACTCTAGAGAAAATGATAAACATTTTGGACTTATCACGAACTATCATCAAGAAAATATGTAATTATAGTTTTGATTCCTTTTATTTTGTTAACCTAGTTTAAATCTAAATTTTTATTTAAGATTAGGAAAAACATAAAAACATTAATTTATTAATATTAAAATTTTATAATATAACAATCTAATAATTTAGCTAAAAATATTTTAATATAAAGTGTATGGGTGTGAATTTTTTATATCTGCAATGCTCAAGTGGATAAAGAAAAGCCTACTGAACACGATGACTAGATGAAGGTTATTGGTAATAATAATAACTATTGATAATTTATAATGTATATTTTTTGTTTTCTTTAGATCATCCATAAATTGGAAGAATGAAATGTAAAAGTTTATACTTATATGTATCGCATTTCATACAACATTTTAAAAAACATTATGAGATAGGATTGATTTGAAAATATGCATACGACAATTTTTTTTTTTATTAGTGATATAATCCAACATAACAAATAGTTATGTGATTCTTTTAAAATTGTCATGTTATGGGATATTCAAATATTGTCTAAGTAGATTGTATATGATTAAACATACAGAGAAATGAAGTAAGCAACTTTTCTTATGGAATCGTAAGATTGTTTAACTATTAATGAATTTTATTTATTGTTTTGTAAATGCAGATAGTTATTTATCAATGTAAGATGTGGAAAATCTTGAGAAATAATGTTCAGATAGTGGCTTCGAAGTACTTAGTGAACAGGAAACCAAGATGATGTTTTAAGAAATAGGATGTTATAAGGAATGGAAATAATATTTAGTCTTTATGTGAATATCAGCATAGTTAACAAAGCCCTATGACTGATACACATTTTATTTGGACAGTGTTTATGTTTCTTTAAATATTTGATGTTCTAATAAAGCTGAAGAAATAGCTTTAACATCGTCCCTGTACTAGAGGATATTAGGCAAGTAAATGTCATACCTCTTCGCACTGTGCCATGATTTTGAGATATGTTAAGAGTAATACTCTAGCTTTCTTCCTTAATCCTATGCATCTGTTTTTGCTATCTTTATTTCATGTAACTGCATCGTTCAGTAAGATATGTTTAAGGGAAATGATAAATAATTTAGAACTTAGGTTATGCTATCGTTTTTGTATAAGATTGGTTTATTTGCTTAGAAGGAATAGGACGTTATAACTTAAAATTGAAGATCCAAAGTATCCTAAGGAAAGAAAAGAATCATAGAATATATTTTGAATCTTATTTCAGAAATGAAATATAAACTTTTTTAAAATAAGGTATCTAAACAAAGATATTTTCTTTAAAGTGATAATAATTTTAAATGCTTTATTATTATTATTTTTTTAAGGGAAAATAAGTATTGCATATTTTAAGATACAATAGTACAAAGTAAATTATGTAAACAATATGCATAGTATATTTTTTGTTTATTGATTAACAGAAATATATTAATGATTACACTTATATCATACTAAAGTAAGGCTTAAATAAGAATATATTATGATTAGTAAACATTGTGTGATAAATACTAAAATCTAGTACTGAATTTTGGATAATATTTTGTGTAACATCTTTGACTTTGCAAGATGAAATTTTTTTTAATATTTTGAGAAGTTCATACTCATTATAAAATTTTGTTTTCTATGGAAAATTTTTCTAAGTATGAATTTTTAAAATGAGATAGTTTAATAATATTAAGGATAAATTCTGTTGCTAATAAAGTAGATAAATATATTTGTAATAAGTTAACCATAATGAGAAATCAAATAGTAACATTTTTTTTTTAATTTTGTCCTAATTCTAAATAAAGAGATAATTGAAATATAAATTATTTTTTTTATAACCTGGTAGATCAAACTGTAAAGTAAAAAAAATAAGGATATCCACTGTAAATAGTGTAAATAAATTGTTTATTTATTTGTTGTTAGTAATAAACTTTGTTAAATTTTGTTATTTCAAAAATTTTGTGTCTGAGTTATTTATTTCTCCACATCACTGCATGAAATCATGATATATGCATAATAATAGAAACAAATATATAATTTTGCACAAAAGATAAATAGAGAATTATTTTAAGAATTTTAAATATTTTATTGGTATTCATTATAATTAAATAATCATAATTTTACATTATTTTATTGGTCATAAATCAGTTATCACAATATTATATTAAATTATATGCTATCAGTTGCCACACCTATTTTGTTTATCAGATTATCAAAATGCTACCACGTATTTATTATATCATTACATGAAGATATAAGATCATATTATATTATTTCATTATTTTATTATGGTAATAAAATTATAGTAAAAAGAAAAGATATACAGAATTAGTTAAACAATGAAGAATATTATTACTGTTATTCATTATTATTAGTTTCAGTGTAGTAGATTATGACATAAAATCCCTTCTGATATTTTACTACTGTATTTTTAAATTAACTTAGAATAAACTTTATGAACCTGAGATTATTTTATTGAGCTAGATTATTACAAATAGAAGATTAAGATTTAATTATTAGTTTAATCTTAGTGAGTAGAAGTTATTAAAGTCGTAAGAATACTACGAGTTTGTTATTTGAAATAGTAATAAAAGGGGGGATAGTGTTCTTATGCCATTGAGGTAGTATCCTGTGGGATATTGGCTCAATGTAATCTTTCTTGTCACCTGTATTTTCACTTCAAGTCTCATGAAAATATTAAATATTTATTTAATTTATTTTTATAAACTGAACCTTATTCGTATTTTTAAATTTGAGCTAGTGAAATATTTTAATTTTAATGCTGAATATTTTAGTTATTAATTATTAACTGAGATAGAACCCTATCATATTTTATATCATATATTATCTGGAAGTGAGGATACACGAGATTACAGGTTAGAATATATATATATATATATATTGTGACAGTTATGTGTCTCAAGGCATACAACCACATAGTATTGAGTGTTCATATATATAAAATTAAAAGGAAAAGTAGAAACACTAACAAATTTTTTTTATAGATATTTTCTATATTACACTAGAATAACTGTTAATTAATTTTCAAATTAAAAAAATGTTATTATAAATTAAACATTTAAAAAAGTCTAATAAATATTTTGTTATTTCTAATTTTAGAATTAAAATATGCATGCTTTTATATTATAATAGATATACTGGTAATTATAAAATTTTGCTATCTGTTTTGACTAACAACTTTTTTCAAATAATGCTTTTATAACATATTTTGATAACATTCCACAAAGTTGTTTTTCAAGGATTAAGTTAAATTGAAAAGAGTTATTTTACTTGAGATAAAGACAACTTATTTTTAATTACTGTATTTTTTCCTACTCTGACTATAAATAGGTTGGAAAAAAAAGAATAGATGAAGTTTTTAAGCATTTTACAGATTATGAGAGTTACCATAAAGTTATACCTGAAGAAAAGAGAATGCAAATCCAGCTGCTGTTACTAGTTCATTATGGTAAAGTTTGATTTACAAAAAAGTAAATGGTCTGCTTTCTGGTTCTCCATAGCCCATATTATATACTAGATGGTATGCTTGGAGCTTACTGTAGGTATGTCAATAGTTATCAGATTATACCTTTCATGAAGATGATAATAAATCAATCTACTATTTAGAAGAAACAAGCTTACCCAGAGAATCCATCAGCTTGCTGAAATATTAGTTTATATGTATACTGTATTATCTATATGCAGACAAGCACAGATAAAGGTACTGCATTATATATATATATATAGTAAGCACAGATAAAGGTACTGCATTATATATATATATATAGTACAGCTGGTGAGTTATTTTACATAATTTCTTTAGTTAAAATGACAGTTGTAATTTTTTAAATTATAATTTTTTTAAGTAAATGACTTTATTTAAAAACAGTGAGTGCATTTCCAGTGTATGTTATGAATAAAAATAAATTCCAAAATCTTTCTAGATTGGAAATCAAAAGAAATGCTGAAGTATTCTTTTAAAGAAATGTTTATAATTAATCAAGAGTAACCTGTTAAAAAGAAAAAGGAAATGTTTATGGAGAACTGTCAAAGAATTAATATTGTTTTTTTTTAACAAAAAAAAAAAGAAAATTGTTTTTTTTTAATCATCAGATAATAAATGAATTAATAACTGATTCATATTAATTTTTTACATTTATACATGTATAGGTGAGATATATATATATTTAACATGGAAGTAATTATGAAAAATAGAATATTTTTAATAAGTCTATTATTTTGAAAAATTAAAATTTCATATGATATAAACATCAGTGTGCAAACACATTTCCAATACATGTCCTCTATGATAATAAAAGAAATGTCTTATTATCCCCCCTTCCACAACATCTCATTACAACTATAAATCACCAATTAAATATTATTGCCATGATCTGATCTGAAATGACTCTTGCAAAGCAAGAGTTCATGAATTTGTCTTATATTCTAATAATTATAATATGATATATGAATGCCACACTTCTGATATTTGCAAAATAAATGCGATTCCAGTAATTGTAAAATCATGTATAATAATCCCAGGGTTCTTAATATAATAATTTTAAATATAACTTATTTTATTATGTTGTTGAATAACTGAATGACATCCCAGTAAACTATAGAAGATACACACTTCACTTATAAGCTAGTGTATCTTAATATACTGTAATAATAATAATAATAATAATAATAATAATAGTAATAATAATAATAATAATAATAATAATAATAATAATAATAATAATAATAATAATAATAATAATAATAATAATAATAATAATAATAATAATAATAATAATAATAATAATAATAATAATAATAATAATAATAATAATAATAATAATAATAATAATAATAATAATAATAATAATACTTAAAGAAACATTTAATTTAAATAACATATGTATGAAACAATAAAATTTGACGGATAAAGTCTTCACCTAAGAAGACATCCGAATATCCAGAATGGAAAGAGTATCTTTTATGCCATTGTGATATTCATCAATAAGATAGGTTTTAAATTGTTTTTAAAATAAAATAATTTTCACTTGTATAATAATAAAATAATATGCAATCTTTGAATGAAAATTTTAAATAAACAAAATAAATATCTTTACTTCAAATCAGTCTTCAAGTTTTGATCGTGTTTTAAATGAATTGAACATCTGATTTGAATAAAGATTTTTACAATTTAATTAATAATTGAGGCCTCAAGAAATCATATAGAGACAGAGACTAAAATTTAACAACAATAAAACATATTTATTATAAGTAAACATCAGTTCCATTTTACAAAATTCAGAAATATTTTACATTCAAGTCACCCACAAAAATATAGGTGCTGTTATATCAGATGCATCACTAAAGTTAAAATATTTCCTATCCTATTGTATACTTTGGATAATCTGAAAATGACATTTTTGTAAATTTTAATTAAACATTATTTAACTTTTTTAAAACATTCTATTTTTTAAAACATATGTAGCTCTAAATAGTTTTTATTTCTCTACATAGTTTTGATAATGTTCCCAAAATTGTTCAAAACTATTTGCTAAATGTTTTAAATAAATTAAAATATTTGAAATAAAATTTACTCACATCCAGCTATCTATTATCAATGAATGTATTATTAACAATCATTTAAAATATTTGAGATTATGCTAGTATAATCCAGAATTTCACCTTTTAATAGTATCTAGCTAAGAAAATTAAAAATATTAGCATTATAATTCTAGCTGTTACAAAAGACATAACTAAGGAATATTGTCTATTATCATTGTTAATTTGATAATAGCAAAATAGTAAAACCTTTCACAAGTCACAGGTACCCATCATTCCAATTTGCCCCTTGTGCATCTAATAAGTTACTTAAATGCTCAATTGCCTTACCAATCGATCGGTGTTTTACTTCTGGATGGTGATGATGATGATGATGAGATATATGTGTTTCCCTTATTATGCCATAACAATACACTAAAAATTAAATTTAACAAATATATTTGTTGGCTTTATTGTATTGTTGGGCAAGGCACAATAATATAAAGAATACATTAATTACTTTATTATACACTTAAGATATTAAAAGTGTCACTGAAAGTATCTATATTCAAAATTCAAACTTATCTATTGCCATACAATTTAAACATACATTATCTTAACCTACCATAGTGGAACATAAACATCATATCTTCATGAAAAAAAGGCTTTTTAGAGCCATAACTATTATCAGAATAAATAAGCAATGATGTATTCCAGAAGACATTCTCTGAGGCAAATATATGTGTGGATTTGGTCCTAGCTCATGAACATTGGAATATAAACCAAAGAAAATCCTCCCTAATGAGATATTATTTTTCTGCTATCTCATATATATAATAAAAGTGCGTAGTTATTAAGTTATTTTAAAATAATAATTTTTGAAATGTTTTTAAGTAGTTGTTTTTTTATTTATCTCCAAGAAATCAGAATTTCTTGGTTTTATTTATTTGTTTAAATTCATTATGACTCAAGATGAGATTTGATTTTGAGATTTGTTTTCATTAAAAAAATTTTCTTTAATTGTAATTGGAAAGACGTGGTTTGGGAGAAAGTAAAAAAAAAATAAATATATAGATTTTTGCGATTAATGTTGAAACTCAAGATACTAAACATATTTGTAATGAAATATATTCCTTGAGTGAATCTATTGAGCTAATTGAACCAGAACTTTTCCATTAATTAAAAAGACAATGACAATAAAAGACACAAATTAGATGTGTAAAAATGGATCTAAAAATAAACCACTATGTTTGAATCCTGTTCATGAAAAAACATATAAATTACAGAGTTTGCTTTTGTTACACACATTGGAAAAAGCTTGGAGATAGATTGAAAAATATAATATTAACCAGTGTTAACAAAATATTCTCAGGCTACTGGACATTGAAAACTTTCCCCTCAGGAAAATATATCTCACAGCCACACCTGGAACCACCCAAGTGATTATCAACTAAAAGAAGAGTGGATTTAACAAGCAAGCCAAGGATATAAAAAAGCCAATGGACCAAACAATGAATTCATGGCAGCAGTTTAAAAAAATCATATAAGTACATTATCCACATTAAGAAAGTGAAACTGATGATCAATCACGGTAATTATGGACTTTTCTTAAATTTTTTTATTCTTATTGGTATAATAGAATTCTAGACTCCATTAACATAATTGTATAAAAAGTTTCAACAGTAGAGTGTGGGTTTTTTTAAGAGGGATTAGTATTTTGGTTACTTTGGATGAATTGAAAAAGGGGTGTGTGGTTTTATTTTACTAACTTTTTATTAATTAAAATTTTGTGTAATTTTAATTCATTTATTATGTTCAAAGTGTGCAGTAGTTTTAAGTCCTAAAAAGAATGTTAACTGCTCGATCTAGAAAGTCAAACAGGAAGAGGGAGGGTAAAATATCAGTTAAGTGTTCTAACAATAAGCAAAGACAGTAACCTTATGTCAGAACCTGGAGTTCATCAAAAGGGTTGTTTGAAGGCTTCAAGAAAACAACAGACACTTGCACTATCTCTTATTGTATAAAACTTTATATGTTAAAAAGGTCTCAATAAGAGATAAAAGCTGGATTGATAATTAAATAATTGTAAATATAATTAGTTGTTTGTTTCAATTTTATTTAATGTTGATTATTGCGTTGTTAGCCGAGAAGTCAGCGCAGTCGTCTTGCAAGCAAGCAGTTGGTTGCAGATGGGTGTTGCGGGTTCGCCTCCGGCTGATGCTATGACATATGGAAAAAAAAATTATATTGGATATTTGACCATTGTATATATTCAAGCCTAGTTTATATATATATACAAAAGCACCATATCACATTAGCTAAAACAGGCCACAAATAACTGTGCCCTTTATTTTTTTTAAAAAATGAATTATTTATACTAAGCTATTGTAAAATTAAATAGCCTTTAAAAATATCTATTCTTGTACTATCTTTCTAGTTCATATTACGTGAAACAGTTTACATGGTTATGAAAAGGGTTTCCAAGAGTTAAACTATCGATTTTAATTCAAGATAATTTAACTATGGAGTTTAACTCCCATAACTCGTTATCTCTTTTCCTTGCTCTCTTTTAATCTTTAACCCTTAAAGTAACCTACTAATATATATGCAATATACCCTAAAATGTAATTAATATACTAACTGTTAGAAATCAATAAAATGGTATTAAATTAAAAAGATATGACTTAAGAGATTGATATTGGATTGAAATATAGAAACATAATAAATTAATAAAAATATGATTTAAGAATTTGATATAAATAAACTAATAACATGAGGAACTTAGAGGTGAAAAAAGGTTAATTTAAATTTAATTTAAATTCATAATGTCTATAATTAAATGGCTTTTATAGATTTTAGACAATCTTTGAATAACAGTTAGCAAAATTCTGCCAGAAAAATATGTAATATGTTAATTTATATATGTATAATTTTTTTCTAAATTTCAGTTAGTTACAGAACTCTATCTAGGAATTCCTTGTTGAGATTAATATTATAGGATCCAATGATACTTTACATGAAGATTTTAAAATAATGTTTATAGTTATGATCAGGTATGCAGTTATCACAATCAGTTTCCATTTATTTGATAAGAACATCAGTGATATTTAAGTTATTATATGGTCAGCACATGGTTGGATTTATTCTACTTTAAGCTCTCTCAGTTGAAATGAAATGCATGATAGTTTGTGCTGATGCGAAAAAAAAGTTTCTTTAATTTCACATTGGCTTTATCAGCAGAATAACGATGCAGAAACTAGGCAGTACAAATCAGAAACCAGGCAAAGGGACAAAAAACATATGATCTCTGCTACTTCATACTTTCTGCCATTGCAAAGCAATTTTAATATTGTAATTGAAACCAGGCTTATAGCAATTTTAATATTGTAATTGAAACCAGGCTTATTGTAATTTTTTAATTTTAAATTAAAACTAAAATTTTGTAAATCAGAAAAGAAAATGTATAACAAGGCATGATCATGAATCCAAGGTAACAAATTAGTTTCAAAGCAATTAATTTTGCGAATAATCACTATAATATAAATGTTTACTTGTGACTTTAATTAATAACTTGCACTTTTTGTGCATATTGTTAATCAAATATTTTTTTATTGTCAAACATTGTTAGCCGAGAGGTCAGCGTAGCCGCCTTGCAAGCAGGCAGTTGGTTGCAGAAGGTTGTTGCGGGTTTGCCTACTGGCGAATGCTATGACATATGGAAAAAAATCTTTTTTAAAAAAAAACTTTTTTAAAAAACTGAATTAAAGTTATAAAAGAAAATTATTTTATTTTCTGTTTGCAAACCAAATTTTAAAATATAAATTATTTAATTTAAATAACCTTTTAAAAAAAAGGCTAAACAAAAGCATGTTAAAAATCATTTTGACACATGAAACTACCTATACCTTTGTATATTATACATATACTAAATATAAAATCTAACTTATTATATTCATTAATCTGTGCTCTAATATTTAAATGTTATTTTCTTTTTCCCATATCCAACTTAACTATAGCTAACTATTCATTTCAATATATTAGATAAAAAGTAAAAACGATAAAATGCTATATACATTTGTATTCATATGGGGTTTTCTTGTTAGAGATATTCTTAATTGCACATTATATAAATAGAAATTCAATATATTTTGTTATATATATAGTAGCAAAACTATGAAGAATATTAAATAAGAAAATTCTAGTTGTAATCTCATATGATAAAAAGTCCACTATGAAGAATATTAAGTAAAAATATTCTAGTTGTAATTCTCATATGATAAAAAGTCCATAAAAACTGATAGAAAATGAAACAATGTGTATTTCTAAATATGAGTACACTATGCTTTTATAAGTAAAAGCTAAAAAAAGATCTTTATTTTTTTTCCATATGTCAAAGCATCGGCTGGAAGGCGAACCCACAACAACTGTCTTCAAGCTATTGCTTGCTTGCAAGGCAGATGCGCGCACCGCCTTGCTGACCTCTCGGCTACTAACACTTGACAAAAAGATCTTTACTTTTTAGTTCATTTATACAAATAGAAGCAATTTTTTTTAAAATTTACTTTTATATATTTTTTTAAAATTTATAAATATTATTTATTTATTTTAAATATTTGAATGATATTTTATACAGATTGGAACTAAGGGTTATTTTTTTAAAAAATAAAAATAATTAAATACTTAGTTCATGTCTTGAATATAATAGCAATAATATAAAATGATCAATTACACATCATTTATTTAGGAAAATATATCTGCTACTAGAACGTTTCTCTGAGGTAATGTTAAGAATGCATGAAATGTTATTTCGATCACTATAAATCTTGTGTAATATAGAATATAATACGTATAGATTTTTAATTTTGTTCTTGGATAATTCTTGAAAGAAACTATTTCATTTAACCTTCATCACTTTTACAATGAACTGAACATTTTATAAAGATTTATTTAATCTGTATAACTAGTATAATTTTGCTAAAAATAGTTAGCATCCCAATTTTACTCTCTTATTATTTAAAAAATAATAAAATAAAGATAATATTGATACTGTTTCAAGAAGGAGGTAAATATTGAAAACATTAAATATATAACCTTTAATGCATTTTTTATTCTGATTATTCTTACAAAAAAGCAATCTACATTCAAAGTAAAAACAGTAAGAAATTATAATTATTAATACATTTAGTAAAACAATAGCTTCTTCTTTTTCTTTTTCCTCTTTTTTATTATTATTATTATTATTATTATTATTATTATTATTATTATTATTATTATTATTATTATTATTATTATTATTATTATTATTATTATTATTATTATTATTATTATTATTATTATTATTATTATTATTATTATTATTATTATTATTATTATTATTATTATTATTATTATTATTATTATTATTATTATTATTATTATTATTATTATTATTATTATTATTATTATTATTATTATGTTTCAAAGCAAAACTTTATTGAGTCTAAAAAGTTACAGAGTCACATATAGTACTATATTGGTTTGTTACAAATGTAAAACAAAATTTCAGTATGTAAGTCTTTATCAATTCTGCATACTTTCTTTCTTGTTTTTAAATTTGGTCTTCTATTTAGTTCAGTTTATGCTTGCATCTCTTTGAAGTTGGCAAAAAAAGCTGATGTTGAAAATGTCATCATCTATCATATTAGACTTTATATTTTATAGACTGGATCTTTGTTTCAAGTGTGACCATGTGGCTGCAAACACATCTGGTTGAGCTAGGATGCTGTCTCTTTTTCTGATCAGTTTTAGTTTTATTGAATATGTTGCTGGGTGGCGTCGAGGGCTATTAGCAAGTGCGAAAGTGCATCTGGTACACCAGTAGGCATAAAGGCTATATGTTGCTGAATGAATAGCAGGGATGTTGCCTTTTTTAAATGTATTTATTATTTCATCAATTGAAATGATAGCCTTTCTGTATGTGGTAAACATTGTGTGACATATTGTTTCTAGTGCACTGCAGGAATGAAGAAAATGATCTTGTGTCTCTTCTTCTCTATGACATAGCCCACACATGGGGTCTATATTTGTGTAGAATCTACAAAATCTGAGGAAATGTGTTGTGGGTAGAGCATTAAGATTAAGCTTAAGTAGAAAATCAAATAATTTTGGTTCTACTGACCATTTTCTGAATTGTTGCTCTAGTTGCCTGTTGTCTATCCCAAGAACTGATGGATGTAGATTAGGTGTCTGGTTTGGGTTTAGTATATTATAAATGTCCCAGTATGTATACGTGTTGTCATTATTGAGTGCTATTTTGTGGTATATTGGCTTGAGTTCTTCAATCAGTGTGGATAGATATCCATATGAAGGGGGTGGTCTGTCTGTGGGTATTATACTAATTACACACTCCAGGTCTGGAAATCTTTTTATGGTTGCTGTTATTAGATTTACTGATTTCTGTGTGTAAAAAACCTTGATTGTATGGAGTCCAAGTCCATTGCTATGTGGTAGTCTGCTCAGATTTTTTAAAGAGATTGCCACTGTCTTTCTCTTCCATATTAGTTTGTTACAGACTGATGAGATTTTTGATATGAATGTTTTTGCAAATTTGATTATAGGTGTGTAGTAGGTAATTTTTGTAATTATAAGTTGATTAAATACTGCTACCTTTGCGTATATTGACAGGTATGACTTTTCAAGTGAGGTTGTGATTTTTTCAGCATCTTTTTTTAATTTATTTTGAATTTTTTGCCTCATTCCGTTGGTTCCAAGGTAGAATAGGAAACCAAGAAAAGCAGATGGTTTACCATTAAACATCTCTGTACAGTGCTTGCCTGTGTATATTGACCATGCAGCAGTTTTATTTGTGTTAACTTTTAAATTAAAATTTGAGGTATAATTCTTGATTATCTCTTGTAATATGGGGAGGTTCTTTTTAGAGGGGAGGAAAATGGTTACATCATCCATATAGGCTATGCATGATATATTTAAAGCAGTGTTTGGAATTTGAATGCCTTTTATTTTTTTCTGTATCTCTATTAATAGAGGATTTATATATATTGTAAAGAGCAAGGCACTGAGGGGGGATCCTTGTGGGATGAATTGATTTGGTCTGAAGGTTGGTGAATTTTTCCCATTCAATGTGATGTGAATTTCATGGCTGAGTAGCAGATTGGCTATTATATATAGTAGGAATGGAGGTATTGTTGTTTTTTTCAGAACATCTAATAATTTGGCTATAGGCACTGAGACAAATGCTGCCTCAATGTCTAGTTGAACTATAATTGGTGCATATTTCTTTCTTTTTTTTACTACTTCGATTATTGTCTTGTACATTAAGGCACCCTGGCCAATGGATGATCCTTTTTTGGCATATTGTGCTGATGATAACACAAGGAGTATATGTTGTTCTATTTTATTATTATTATTATTATTATTATTATTATTATTATTATTATTATTATTATTATTATTATTATTATTATTATTATTATTATTATTATTATTATTATTATTATTATTATTATTATTATTATTATTATTATTATTATTATTATTTATTATTATTATTATTATTATTATTATTATTATTATTATTATTATTATTGTTGTTGTTGTTGTTATTGTTATTATTATCATTATTATGTTTCAACAATATAATTATTGCACAATAAATAGGTTACATGAATTTTTACAATGGTTTTGCTAAGGCTAAAATGACATGTCAGGTCTAGCTAACATGATAATAATTAGATAAACTTATAACATTGATCAAATAGGTAAATTTAAATGATAGGTTGCAGGGTGTATTTGTTAGCTTATATAATTTCAGTACAATTAAAAGAAATAAGATTACAGAGGAATATTTCATAGTATATAAATATTTATATTAGCAATTACACATGAGTTGTTTTAAGGATAATATTGATAACTTATTTCATAGGAAACAAATAAGAAAGACATTAGATTAATATGTTATTTAAAGTTGATGAGTATTGTAGATTACAGCAATGTGGAACGTTTTGGAGAATTAGGGAAAAAGAGAGGGAGGGGAAGATAAAGACCTTATGTTCAGGATGAAAGTTTATTTATCTTGAGCTTGGCAGGTATGATTGGGATGCTTTCTTTAGCACTGGCCTGTTGGAATAAGGATAAAGTGACATTTGCATACATTTTCTTGAGATTTGACCTTTCAACTGAGGAATTGGAGATTGTAGCAAATGAAATATTATTATTTTTGATATTGGAGGTTTAGATTGTACAATTGACATTTACATATGATTTTTTGAGATGTGAAGTTTTAACTGAGGAGCTGTTGATTGAAACAATTGAAATGTTATCATTTTTGTTGTTTAAAATTTATACATTGTTACTGATGACATTCATATAAGTTTGTTTAAGATTTGAACTTTAAATTGAAGAGCAGATGACATTGTTGCTAAGAATGTTGCCATGTCTTTGTTGGAGTTTTGTACTTTGAGTTTGAGAACTGGTGATAATAGTGAGAATACCTGGTTATGTGATGGTTTGATATCATACTGTCCTTAAAAACAACAACTATTGTTATTATTATTATTATTATTATTACTATTACTATTACTACTACCACCACCACTACTACTACTACTACTGCTACTACTGCTGCTGCTGCTGCTACTACTACTACTACTACTACTACTACTACTACTACTACTACTACTACTACTACTACTATTACTAGTTTAAAATACTTTATTTGATATCATAAGAACATGTATAAAAATACAATTTTAAAACATGTTACAAAAACTGATCTACAATTTAGAATTGAAAATTATTAACAAAATTATTATTATGAATACATGAAATATTTTTACATTAATAATGTTGAAAAACTGAGGAAAAAAATTAATCAATAACAGTAACAATATTAAATACATATCTGACAACAAAACTTATTTACATACAGCAAATATGCTATTCATATTTCACAGTGGTGTTGGTAATTTGATCAAACTCCAAGTGGCTGATACTATATCTGTTGGAGCTAGTGCTTGATCTCTTGTTTTAATTTTTCCTAACTTATTAAGAAAAAGTGATTTAAGTTTACGAGATGTGGGATTGAATATAAAGTGGCATCTCATAAACCAGAGTGTGTATAGTATAAAGATTGTTATTCTTATTGTTGGAAACAACCCTCTTTGAATATTTTCTATCAATACTGTCAATGAGCATTTTGGATTATGGGTTATATCAGCAATTAGTTCTCGATATGTTTTGAGAGAAGTACACTGAGAAATAAAATGTTCTGTTGTTTCTTCTTCTTTATTACATAGTTGACAAATGGCATCTATGTTTGGAGATCTCCATCTTCCAGCCAGAAAAGCATTGGTAGGTAAAGCTCTAAGGTTGATTTTTATTAGAAAATCTAAGTACTTAGGCTCCAAGTACCAGAATTTAAATTTTTGGATTATAGCTTTATTTGTGATATTAATTAAGCTAATGGGATTTTCAAAGGGACTGGAATTAGTTGTTATGTAATGTGCTTCCCAATACTTAATTTTAGTTGAGAAAAGGTTTGTAACAGGTACTTTATGTTCGAATATTGTTTTTATTAGATGTGTTAATGAATTTATTTTTAATAGGAGGTGGAGTGTCTGTAGGTGATATTGGAAGAAACACTTGGAAATTTTCATATGTCATATAAAGTTTCATTAATGCATTGTGAGTTTTTTGGTAATAGAATGTTGAAATGCAGTGTAATGACAGGCCATTTTGTCTTGAATGTTTTTGCAGACTTTTGATGCTTATTACCACTGCCTTATTATTTATTCCATATGAGTTTGGTGCAACAAGAGTTAATTTTTTTCTTAAATGAGTTAGTAAATTTAATGATAGGTGCATAGTAATTTATTTTTGGGAAAATTAATATGTTAATGAGTGATATTTTACTATCCAATAAAAGATATGCTTTTGAAAGTGAGGTTGTCACCTTTTCAATTGCAGATATTAATTGTTCTTGTATTATCTTTCTCATTGCATTTATAGACAGATGAATTGGGAGACCAAGAAATTTGTGGGGAGGGGAACTGCAAACTGAATGAATTTGATTACTACTACTACTACTACTACTACTACAACTACTACTACTACTATTACTACTACTACTACAACTACTACTACTACTACTATTATTATTATTATTATTATTATTATTATTATTTTATATAGCATGTAAAGAGTATATTGATTGTGTCTTCAACTTAAATCTAAGCTATACACAGGAAAATAAATATTTAAATATACATACTTAACAAAAGGCCTATAGGAAATCCATTCATTAATGTGACATATAATAACTTAATGTAGGATGATTTCTGGAAAACCATCCAACATTGGATGTTTATATGATATTTATTAGGATAACTATGTGTTCAATATCAATCTCTTCGATTATATAAATCACAATCTGGTCATTAAGTTTTACAAAACTTTCACATATTAAAGATAACTTTTAAAAATTTTCTTCAACAATATTAATAAATAATCTTTTGCATTATTGATAAGAAGTTTATAAAAAGTTCAAGAACTGAAATCGCCAGAGTTGTAATGCCAATATACGAATGTTTAACTTCAGAATTCAACACTGAATTGAACTAAACAAGTTGTAAAGATTAATTTATGACTCTAAATAGTACAGTAGATCATATCCAGATATTGAGAGAAGTTATAAAAAGAGCAAATGAATATGTTACTGTTATTCTTTGGATTTGTAGATTATGAAAAGTCATTTGATTCTATAAACATTTCTTCAGTAATTAAAGCATTAACTCATCAAGGTATAGATCCAGGATATTATCATATTTTGAAGAATATTTATAAATGCACAACAACAACAATTAGATTCCATAATAATATTAGGAAAGTCAACATCGAGAAGGGTGTAAGACTGAGTAACTTCATATCTCCAAAATTTACAGCAGTGCTGCAAAAATAATTTTGTGGATTAAAATGGGAAGCTATAGGAGTGAAAGTAAATAGAGATTATTTAAGTCATTTAGATTTTGCAGATGATATAGTTGTTTTTGAAAATAATGCTTTAGAGCTGCAGGAAATATTGTAAGAGTTATCAGATGAAAGTAAGAAAGTAGGACTAAAGATAAATGTTAAAAAAAACTAAAGTAATGCTCAATGGATTTTGTCAAAATATGAAAATAAAGATTGATTATGATGAGTTAGAAGAAGTTAACAGCTATAAATACTTTGGCCAGATTATTAATACAGTTGGAAACATAATGGATGAAATTAATCATAGAATTAAATTTGGTTGACATGTTTTTGGTAGAAATAACTTGATACTAAAAGGAAATATGCCTATGTATTTAAAAAAGAAAGTTTTTAATAAATGTGTTTTACCAGTTCTTACTTGATCTGAGACTTGGACACTCAATAGAAGAGCACTACAGAGACTTCAGACCACTCAAGAAAGTGTGGAGAAATGCATGTTAGAAATAACAAGAAGAGATCGAAAAAACAATATATGGATAAGAGAACAAATAGGTGTTACTGACCTCATTGAAAAAATTAAAAGACTGAAGTGGAGTTGGGATGGACATATTGCTAGAAGAGATGATAATATATGGATAATCGAAATCTTAAACTGGATTTTTAAGAGATTGTAAAAGACCCAGAAAGAGACCATCTGTGAAATGGATGGATGAAATAAGAAAGTGTGCTGGGGTGATGTGGAGAAGAGAAGCTAAAGAGTGGAAAAGATGAACTGAATTTGGAGAGACCTTCATCTTGCAGTGGATTGATAATTGTTGATGATGATGATAAATTTAAATAATTGTTAATATTATAACTTTTAAGTCTTAAAATGTTTTATTAAATATTTGTTTATTTACCTTAACTTCATTTTTATTCCAGCTAGATTAAGGTTTAGTTTTAATAATAAATACTTATACTGTGGATATAAATATTTAAAATTACATGAAACATTTAACCCACTTAATTATTTGTAATGTTATTTGTTACAACAAACATAAATAATAAGTGTAATAAATAAAATATAATATTAATATTCAACTCTAAATATCATAAATTTATGATTGAACAGGAAAAATTTTAATGAATGTTAATTGATGTTATTAAATTTTTATTAAATATATAAGAATAAATAAATACATTTATACAAACAATTATAATAAAAAATCATGAAGAAATAGAGCAAATTTATTAAATTATCATCAGTTTCTCATATAATTACAATTCATGCATGTTTTAATTTCCACCCATTAAATCTTTAAAATTTATGCCCCCCCCCCCATTTTTTTTTTTTTGGAAAACCCAACTATGCAAGGATAGAATTACATTTTATATTAGCACAGGACTTCTATAAATGAAAATATCTATATTTTACAAATGTTTCTCCAATCAACATCAATTCTAGTGATGTGCTTATAAAATATTAAATCTAGGCATATGATTTAAAATTGATGTAAAGATGTTTATAATGAAATACATATTTATATACCTATATAAAGAAATAAATATTTTTAAATATATACACCTGGGTCTTGTTTTATGTGGTAGATAGGTTTCTCAGAAAATGCACACAAAAGAAATCACACAAAAATACTCTTAACTTATTTTGAAAAATGAGAGATAGGTTCTGTCATTTTCAGAAGTTGCATACAAGCAAAGCAACAAGAAAAAATTACTTTAAAATTTACATTAAAAAATAAGGAAATAAAGTACGACTAATAAAAAATTTCAAATATTTGAAAAAAATTAATACAAGACAAACTTTTTTACTTTTTTTTAAAAACTACAGTAGTTAAATTTTAAAATTTTTTCATATATATTTTAATCATTACCACTATTTGACAACATGTGTTCGTTTGTGAATTGGTAAGAATTCAGATTCGTGATGCAATGTACAACTATTGCCACTTTCAGTCTTGTGCTGTGTTAATGGTTTTATGTTTCTATATTAAAAAAATGAGATTGCAATCAAAACAAAAAAGATTATATATTATCAATAGCAAGATTATTTTTAGTTTATAAAATCAATAAAATCTTCCTTATTATTTATTTTAAAAATGTAAAAAATTATTTACTTCTGTTATATCTAACAAAATACATTTTAAAAGTTTAAAATTTTTGAATATTTATCTATGATATTTTTATATGTAAGTATAAATTTATTATTATTATTTATTCATTAGTATAAGTAGGTTATTTACATAGAAGCTAAGATTCTAAATACAGCTTTCAGGCGAATCACATTAGCTGCTAATATAGTATTATATTTTTTTTAAAAAAGTATTTCAAGTCAAAATAGGTTATTAATAATTTAAATTTTTTGATATCTAATAAATATAATGAAATATGAAAGATATTAAGAAGAAACATGAATTGCATAACTTCAAAATCGCATTAAAATAATCCGCATAAAATGAGACCCAGGTGTATATATATTTAAATATTTTTAAAAATATTTTTAATTCCCTCTCCCTTTTTTACCTTTATGAGTTTCCATTTATAATTTTACTGTAATTTTTAGATCTTCCATTTATCTAATAATGCCCAATTTCTATCTAATTTTTTTGGACCTTTGACTATATTAACACACTTATCTAAATTTTTCTAAATATACAATGTTTCATAACATTCTTTTATGATCATTGTTAACATATTTTATAATTCAAATATTCTTCTCACATTCCATTTTATAACCAGTATCTAAATAATGCATGTATGGTCTTGATCTAATATTTTTCCTATTAATCACTCTATCATGCTCATTTCCTTTATTACTTATCACTCTTTCTGTACCTCCTATATATCCCTTATTACTATTTTCACATCCAATTTTATAAAATACTTTTACCTTACTATTAATAGCATTCAGCTTTCTTATATTACACAACCATTTAACCAAAGTCCTATTTTTCCAAGCTATTCTTACACTATCTAGTAATTCTTTAACTATTAACTTTTTTAAACCATCCTTGAATATGGAATACATATTCACTTACAATCTTTATATTTACTTCTTTTATTCCTCAAAATATTTTTAATTATCTTTCTTTTATACTCTACTTTCACATAATCATTCTCTACTTCTATTTTTTTTCATCTGCTTCTTTCTTATTTAATGTAAGTTTATAATTTTTTGTTACTGATCTCTAATTTACAAGATTTATACCATGAAAATAATTTGCAGTGGAAAAACATTTTTGTATCATGCATTATTTTAAAACTTTATTTAATTAATAAACAAACTGGAATATAGATGCTAATATCTTTTATGTACTGTTAATGCCAAATCACAATTAAATTTTTATTTATAAGAATCATTTTTTATAGATAGAAATAATAATTAATTGAAATGATTAAAAAATTGTAGTGAAAAATACAATACAGAGAGATGAGTTTGTAATGAAGAAACTGTCATTAATAGCATTGAGGGTAAGTGAAATTGTTTTATCAGTATTGTCAAAGTTTTATATTTTCAAACATCTGTTTCCCCTCATTATTATTAAATATTTAAAATTTTAATGATAGGTAAATAAACTTAACTCTTTATAAACTAGCAACAACTAAAATATATATAAGACTCCTAATAAAGTACTATTTGAATTTTAAAAAATATTAAGGCCAGACCTCTCAACCAACAACTGCCAAGATTATCTGCATTGAAAGAAATGATGCTAAACACAAGGTCAAAGAAGCTTGCTATATATTATGTGACTCCACAGCTATAAACAGAAGAGAAGCTTCTGCATTTCCCAAAAAATGGATGCTATAGTCAATTTTCATAAATTTACATAAGGTTTTATTACAAGCATTTCTAAATTGGTAATGAGCTATGATTATGGGAACTTAGACTTCCCAAAAATGCCCAGATGATTAAGAGTATTAATTGCTACATTATATAGCTGCATTCCATGTGTGTAAAGCACATTATAGAGTTAAAACTATAACATAAATTTACTTCACTCTTTAAACTTTTATAAAAGGCTTCCTTTACATGAATATTATATTTGAAAGAAAATAGATAGTGTACTTTAAGTCAAATAATTTTTTTTTACTTTTGGGAAATATATATATTCTAGTACATGTGCATGTGCAGGGCAACTGTTCCCAAAAGCTATAAATAGGCCTTCTTCATCTCATAAGACAAGGATGCCATAAATAGAAAGTACATGTACTATGCTTTACTGAAGAAATGGAATTAGCATATTTGCATATCACTAAATGTAGTAGCAAGCTATGATTATGAAGGCAAGATCATTTGGAAGTGCTCAGCTCTTTGTTTTTAGTTTATCTATTTTATATTAACACTTTATAGCTTTTGGGAACAGTTGTGCCACACATGCACACATGCTAGAATAGTGTACTTTAATAAATAAAACAATTTAAATATTTTTTAGAATATAACATTTTCTTCTGGTATATAATAATAATAAACATTTGTATTTTAATTTGTGAATATATATAATTTGTGTTTATAAAGTTTTTTTGGCTGGAAAATGATAAATGATTACACAGGCCAAATATTAACTTTTAGAGTATCTATTATTTGAAAGCCTATATTTGTAAAATGTTAAAATTATCAATACACCTGGGTCTCATTTTATGTGATAGATACGTTCCTCAGAAAACACGTGCAAAAGAAATCGCACAAAATAGACGTAACTTACCTTGAAAAAGGGGGGATACGGACATAAAAGTAAAGCACCAACATAAAATTACTTTAAAATTTGCGCGCAAAAAAATAAGGAAATAAAATATGACTCATAAAAAATTTCAAATTTGAAAAAAATTGATACAAAACAAACTTTTTTTAACTATAATATTTAATTTTATTCAAAACAATATATTTTTATGCATAATTTATAGTACAGTAATTGACATTTTTTATACATGTTGTAATTATAATCGCTACTTGCCTATAAACAGGTTCATTTGCAAACTGGTAAAAAATCAGATTCGTCACAAGAGGAAATACAACTAGCGCCAACTTCATTCTCATGTTGTGTTAATGGTTTTCTGGTGACAACATAATTAGTAATTAATCTTTGAGTTGATGATTTTATTAATTGTTTATGAAGCTCGTGATATCCAGACATACAACCATTTAGCTCTCATTGGAATTTAAGAGCACGTTCGTGATTAGTGTTATTAATAAGAAAATAATTAAAAATAAACTTGTGGAGACTAAATGATTAATAATTGATTACGTTCTTTTTTAAAAAGCAAAAACAAAATGAGATTTAAAATGCAAAATTAACACACACAATGTTTGAACAAATTTACATTATAATCTTGTAAAATTTAATGTGTGTATACATAAAATGTGGAAATCATGATTTTAATTTCATTATTGCATAAAATCTTACTATTATAAAGCACTGAAAATATTGAAATTACTAAGATGAAAGGTGAATTTCAATAATGTGCTATTACTTTCAATATGACGTAAGTGCGCAAAATTTATTATTTAAAGTAATAGCACATTATTGGAGTTCGACTTCCGGAGAAATGTGAATCGTGTTAAATAAATCCGCATAAAAAGAGACTCAGATGTATATGATATAAAATTAAAAGGTTTAGTTGTAAAAATAATGTACTCAAATGTGGAGGAATGTGCACAAAATTGACACTAGGGTTCATTCAAAATAGAAAAGTTGAGTTTGTAGTTAAATTGGTTAAACTGTATTTCTAAAAAATAAATATTTTCAAACAAAACCTACACCTAAACATCATCTTCTTATAACAAAAATAAATATTTTACAAATATTTTTCAAAAATAATAAAATGTGATTGGGTAAACACAGTGACTACTTTGATAACAAAAAAACTGTATTGAAAGTTAACATTCAGACTTTTGTCATATGTTATTGAATAATACTAATATTTACAGAGTTGTTTTAGATAGTAAATTAATGTACATTTTAATTTTAGTGTTGACTTTGAAATAAAAGTATAATTGGCAAATAAATGCTACAGAATAGCCACAAGTAAGTCATTCTAGACCGAATAGCAGTGCTTCTTAATCGAAGCCAACTGTGTATGAAATAGAGAAAATTATGCTTTAAAAATGATGACAACTCATTATATATAATATATATTGTTGAAATGAATGTTTTCACGGGTAGGATGTTTTATAAAGCATGTTTTCGAGATTAATTGGTTTATTAGATTAAAATTTATTTTACTCTAATATTCTCTAAATCATGCTTCATAATATATATAAAGTTTTCCTTGGTGAACAATGTAAATAGTTTTTGGTTTGAATGTGATAGCTTGCAATCAATATCAATTCACAGATGTTTTAGCTAAATCGCATCTGAAACTTAAGTTACCTTAATGCACTTAAAACAACCATTATCACCACTATTTTTATTTCACTGTACATGTTTGAGAATTGGCTACGATAAAAAGTGCCTCAGCAATAAAAATCTTATCCAAATGCAATATCATCTATCAGTGAACAATCAGACTATTAAAATTATTAAGTTATATCTGCATTAAAAATGGTGAATCGATAATGTTCCAACATTTCTATTCATTTCATATATTTTTAAGTATGACATTAAAAAAACATCAATTTAATCTTAGCTATTTTGTAACTTCTAAATTTTATATTGAATGAAATTAATAACTAATTCACGTGTTAAAGAATCTGAACTATATTTTGAGTTACGAATGTCTTTACCAACAGTTTACATGGTACAAGGTAAGGACTCGGCCTGCCAGAATATTAATGTTGAATAATAAAATTTATACAAGATATTTCATTTATTACAGTAATGACAATCAAACATACCTTCGACAAATTATTGTGCGCGCGCGTGTGTGTACATCTATATAACAATAAGTACGATCGTTTTTCATTAGTAGATGCTGCTACAGTAAATAATAAACAACCTACTTCAATATTCGACAATACCATAACAAGAAAATGAACCACTTTCTTATATATATATATAATTATTAAATTGATTACAATAAAAATAATTGGGGGGGACTAATTTATTAGAAATGTCAATAATAAAGGAAGAATCTAAAGTTTTTTTTTTTTAAAATAAAACGTTTTATGTTACATAAACATTTTTATAAATATGTATGTAGTATATTCGAGAGATATTTTTTTTCTATTGTAGTGTAAATATTACATGACAAAATAGTTTCGAAAAAATCAAAAATCGAAAGTTTGAAGGTATTCATATCTAATCTTAGAAGTGAACCTAAATCTTTGATTATATCAAGCAGCACATATTCATTTGAAAAATAATTAGATTATCAGAAAAATATTTTTAGTATTAATTCATATTGGCAAATAAATGCTATTCCCAAATTTTTCTGACTCTACAAAAAACTTTATGCTTTTTTTTTTTTGAGTTAATTTAATTTTTTTTTTTAATTTCAATTGAAATTCTAAAATTTAATTTTTGAAAATTCATTTTATATTTTAATTTCAGTTAAAATGTTATATATTTGAAATTTTTTAAAAATAATTTAGAAAAAGCTATTTTTCGTTCAATGTCATTATTTTTTTTAAATTTTTGTTAGCGTATCTATTTAAATATATATAGCGCAACTTTTCTAAGACCATCCTTGTTTCACGAGACGTAATGATCATTAGAGATTAGAGTGATGGATTTAAGACCTGAAAATCTCTGGGTTGAAGCTCGGTTGGCAAACTCCAGTGCCTGACATTCCTATGATTACATAGATGATTAACAGAATATTATTTAATGTAAGCACTTGGATATATAAGAGAAAACCAATATACAAATCATAGACTAGTCAATGATATATATATATATATATATATATTGTGCCCTTGTCTGTAGATCATAGGTAGGGTAGAAAGGTCAATTATGAAAAAAATTTTAAATTTTAAGTTATATTTAAGTGATATAAAAGTACTAATAGATTTGTAATACAATTTTAAGCTAAAATACCTAGTAGATCATAGTATAATAAAGTATTTTAAAAAGTAAACAGTTAAATAAAGTTTTAATATCATTGCTTATGGTTGTGAAAGCTGGCCATACAAAATAACACAGCTATAGACAGTTAAAATTATAGTAATGATTAGAATATAATATTTTCAGAATTAATAGTTTAAATAAATGAAAGATAATATTATAATTAGTCAAAATTAATAGGGTATATTTTTATTAATAAACTTCGGGATGGTGAGAATTATATTTAGTCCTATAAGTTTCAATTTATTTTTCAAAATTTTAGAAAGTACATTAGTTTTGGTAATTTAAACCGAGACATAAATAAAAGATTATTTTTGTAAAGTGAATAGACACGTGATCGTATATTACATGCTTTCACGCACACACACACTTGGTAAATAATAATAAAGTTTGTGAATTTAAAACTAGATATAATTGTCATCTATCATAAAAATTAAAGTTTAAAATATTATAGATTGTCTTAATAATTATTTTAAAGATCAAATAATAATTTTATCAAACTATGATTAAATTTAATAATATTAAGTTAAAGTAATATTCCAGACATTACGTCATAAATATTTATTTAAAAAGTACAATTTATCATCCAAAATAGAATGACTAATATTGTTCGCGCTAAAAACAAATATTGACCAATCAACGGATTTAAATTGGCAAGAAAAAAATCTAAGATAGACAGAAGCGGGAGATGGAATGTGAAAGTTGAAGAGGAAGGTAACCTTTTTGAATTGCTTGTAACATCGAAGCTGAAAAAAGTAATATAAATTTATAAATTAATAATTATTCTAAAGTTAGTCTTGAACAGATAATATAATTTTGTATCCAGAAAGATGATTTGCTAATTTCTACGTGATCTTACCAGTGGATTTAATCAAATTTGACCATTCAGCCTACAATAAAATGGAAATACCAAGAATAATAATTGAAATAATTATTGAAAGAAAAATGAGTGAAAATTGTATAAGTTTTGTATTATTTGTGCTCAACCAGAAATTAAATCCTATAACTTGGAAAAATACAAAGGAAAAGCTGTGTGAAAATATAAGAAAGCAACTATTTGCTATCGAGAGAATCTTATGACGAACATTTGTTTTATAAGTATTTAAAACTAAGTCATATTTCTCTATGAGAAAAATCATAATAAGCGTTCAAGTATATAGAAAAAGAATGAGGAAGAAAAGTATGTTATATTAAAGGAAAAACATTATTTAAAATATAGTTTCTAAATTAAAAATAGAAGAAAAGCCATAGTCCTGTATAAAGTGCTATATGAACTTACTAAGAGGAACCTAACATTTTTATCTCATCATAAAAAAAAAAAAGGAAAAGATATTAAATGGAAAGAATATTATTTTAAACAGATATAATTAATCACTAAAATGAGGAAAATGGATCCATGGAAATAAAGAAAAATTTATTGAATTTTTAAAATAAAGTACAAGATGCATCGAGGGAAAACCAAGCGCGCGGGGGAAAAAGCTAGCAGACTATGTAAAGGAGATCTCAAGAATAAGTGGAAAAAGATGAAGAAAATTAAGGATCATCGTCCAAGAAGAATTAATAAACAGAATTAAAAGTTTAAATTAGAACATTAAGTGACTGAAGAAAATAAAATATAATTTTTTGTTTTAGCTTTGCAATGAACGATTTTCCAAGCGAGTCCAACAAAGCTGTATCGTAAATATAGTTTTAATTATTTTTTTTTATTGTATTTAAAGTATAAAATTTGAATTAGCTTAGGGAAACATATAAACATAAATTTTATAATAATTATATTTAAATATACGAGCTAATGGAATGAGAGAAATATTAGTATAAATAAAAATGTGTGTATGGAAAATTTTAAATACCTACTAGAAGTCCTGGAATGGAGAAGTTTACAAATACGATCCAGAGGATAGAGATCGTTGGTAATTTTAATATTATTGGTAATATGTAATATATTTTTTTTTATAGGTCATCTATTAATGAATGAAGTATGAAAGATGTTAAAAGTTATAAGTACACATTTATCCAACATCAAACATATATTTAAGAGAGTAGTAAAATTTTAAAATGTGCATGCAATAAATAATCTAAAAATGATTAATAATAAGTAGCATATTAATTATGTGATTCTTTTGAGTTTTATATTGAAAATATTCAAATAGTTTATAACAGTAGAGATAGAAATATACGAGAAGTATAGTAAAGAATTTTCTTAAGAATAGCTGTATAGTTAAATAAAAATGAATTTTATTATTATTAGCAAGGTAGACAGAGAATTTGTCGATGTAA
Organism: Epiperipatus broadwayi; assembly: GCA_028023455.1. NCBI lineage: Eukaryota > Metazoa > Onychophora > Udeonychophora > Euonychophora > Peripatidae > Epiperipatus > Epiperipatus broadwayi. Next base: position 6,874,279 of record JAQFVV010012441.1, on the reverse strand, counting down.
TGAAGAGATGAATCTGAAGAAATCAATCAGATAGTGACTTGGGAGTACTGATGTCAAAGGAAACCAAGAGGATGTTTTATTAAACTATAAGGAATGAAATATGTGGATCATAATTATTTGTGTGACTTCAGTGTAGATAACTTCGCCCTATAACTGAGCACATATATTCTGGACAGTGTTTTTACATATCTTTGAAACTTTCTGATGTGATGAAGCTGAAGAAATAGCTTTAGCATCCTTCCAATACTAGAGGCAGATAGACAGATAAAAGTCACTCCTCTATGGCGTCCTTAAATTCACTGTGCCATGATTGTCAAAGTTTTATAAAGGATAATATCTTGTTTATTTTGATCCAACGCATCTATATCTTCGCTATCTTGATTTCATGAAAATACATCGTCAGGGAGATAATTTTATAGAAATGATACATAAGATAGAAAGTAAGTTAGATAGTAGTTATGTAAGAATAGTTGCTTTACTAGAGTAAAGTAGAATTGTATAAGTCCAAAGTGAAAGTATAAGTATTATAAAAGATGAAGAATCATATGATATAATTTTAAAGCCAATTGCTAAACTGATATAATTTTAAAGGAAAAAACCTTAGAATTAAGTTTTAAAACAATAATAAGATTTTAAAATATTGTACGTGAGATTTAGTAAAAGAGATTGCATGTTTATTTGGAAAATGAGTTAAAGAAATGTATGACAAAAATGTGTATTTGTACATAGTGTGTGGATAATGTTAATTGCTATATAAAGTTAAGGATGGGATCAAAATTTTATCAGTAATTATATTATGATTGATAATAAAAGGAACATGAAAATATCATAAGGATTAAATTCTGTAGGATTCCATACTAACAAGAATAAGTATAATTTTGTAATTTTTGTATAATTTTACATAACAGTAAAGATCTTATAGAAATATAATTTTGAAATTATAAGGACATAATGTCAAATAGAAAAGTTTAATGGATAGAAATTTTGTGTATTCAGCTAAGCTCAAAACATGTATCCAATAATAATAATATTGTAAAATACTTTTGTAATTATTAATGGTAAAAGGGTAAAATAAAATTCGATAATAATAATGTTAAGACATCAACGGGTATAAATAAAAGTTTGTGATAAGTAAATAGGGATATCCGCTGTAAATAATGTACAAATTGTTATTTGTTATAATGTTAATAAAATGTTATAAAATTTTATTAGTAAGCTTTGTGTCTTGGTTGTTGTTTTTCCTACACATGAAATGCATGAAATCACAACGCACGTTTATAATTAAACATGTTTATGATTTTGCACAGGATAATAAATATTAGAAATTTTAATAATTTATTTTGTTTTATTTACATAATAAAATGAAAGAAGTATAAGTAGAACAGGTATTGGTCATGGGTTAATTGCCACAATATTTAAGTAAAATATATGCGAACGTTACCACATAACTTTTGATTATCAGATTAATAAATGTTACCACGAAAATATTTAATACATCTAGAAAGAAAAGAAGATTATATTATTTTATTATTGTCATTGTTCTTATTAATTAGTTATTCGTTACGTAGTGAACTATGACATAAAATTCCCTTATCATAGTTTACTATGGCAATATGAAATCAGTTTTAATTACAATTTATGAACCTGAGATTTAGTTATTTATTTACTTATTGATTTATCTATTTGATTTGATATGATTTGATTAATTTAACTCTATTTTATTTAATTAATTTATTTATGTGAGCTAGAATTTGTTTTAAAAATACTAAGATATGATAAAAGTTTTAAAAGTCGTAGGAATGCTATTAGTCAATTATTTAGGATAGTGTTCTTATGCCATTGGGATAGTATCTCAATGATCTCTCGTCTTGTTCCTTTGTCATTGCTCCAGGTCTCATGGGAATAATAAAAGATGTTTATGTTGATTCATTTCACAGACATAACTGTGTTTATAAAGTTCTGAGCTAGTGATTATTTTATTTAAATTATAATAATATATTTGATAGACTGAGTTAGATAACCCGGAATTATTATTAATGTTAATTATTATTGACCGGAAATAAATAAGTAAAGAAATTCCGGAATAGTTAGTATATTCTTAGCATGTTGGCATGTTGTTATTATTATGGAGCGGGGGAAGGTTACAGACGGAAGAGAATTTGGCGCCAGCAACGCGTGGCCCGATGTGCAGTAGGGACTGCAATCGAAAGAATATAAATTTGTTTTTCCAACGTATTGTACGATGTGTAGTGGGAATATATAGTTTAATATTTGAATTTAAATATGTAAAATCAGAGATTGTCAACAGACATATTTTATAAAAAATAGATAGTTTCGGATTTAATTATAAAAATAATATTTATTGTTGGGATAATTATAATTTCGCGTGGTAGATAATCTGATCATTTAGAAAAACGTATTATATTGTGGTGGTTCGTTTGACAAATAAAATTTAAAATATGCATATGTGGCTAACAATTATTAATAATTAATATGACCATTTAAATTTGTGGAAATATTATTGAAAAATATATTTAAGAGTGTTATGATCTGTGCAAAGTGTTTGTGAATCATGCATGTGGGAAATAATAATATGACACATATAATTTAATTTGTTATTGTTATTATAAGTAGTTAGATAAATATAAGGGAAAAGGGTAGAAGGTATTGCTATATTTTGTTGTGGGTAGTGGTTAAAGGAGATGGAGAAACTGGTAAGAGAACATTTTATGAAAAATTAATAATAGTATATTATTGTGATAAAATTTTGAGGAAAATTATTATAAAAGGAAAAATGGATAAACAAAATAAAGATTTAGTAGAAGAAATCTCTGAGTTTGTAGTGGATCATAGTTGTGAGGAGGAAAGTAAAATGGAAGATACTATTAAAGTAGAAACAGTTACAGATCTTGTACAAATTGTCGAGGAAGAAATAAAAGAAGAAGAAAAGATTGGGGAATTAAAAATAAAGGAAGAAGGAATATTCACACATGAAAGAGATAGAGATAGCTTCTTATTGTCTCAAATAGCACTGATGATGAAAGAGATGAATATAAAATTTGAATCTATTAATGAAAATATAAATAAAACACAAGCAGATAATAATATAAAATTTGAATCTATTAGTGAAAATATAAGCAGAAATAGAGAAGAAATTAAAGAAGAGATTAAAGAAAATATTAACAGAATTAAAGAAGAAATGCAAGAAGATAATAAAAGAAATAGGGAAGAATGTAATATGAAATTTGAATATCTCCAGGAAACTATAAGTAAAAATAACAATGAAATTAAAACATGTATAAATGGTATGAATATAAAGCTGGATGGTACTTGTAAAACTATGGAAGACTTTCAAGAGGAAACCCATAATAAATTTAATGGGTTAGAATCAAGATTAGATAATAATGAAAAAATTATTAGTTCTTTAAAAGATGAGATAGAAAAGATAGACTATAATAACCAGGAGTTGCTAAAAACTAAATTTATGGAATTTAGTGAAATAACTATAAAAGGTATAAACAAACAAATAGAGGATTCTATTATACAATGTCAGAATAATAATAGCCAAATAAAACAAGAGTTGGATAATAACCAATTGGATATTAAAAATGAAATATATGAAATCAAAGAAGAAATAATACAAAGTAAAATAAGAATGAAAGATGAAATGGAGAGAGAATTAGTGGATAAATTTAGTGACTTAGCAAAACAAAATAAGAGAGATATAAAAGAGGAAGTTCAAAAAGAAGTAATGGAAAAATTAAAAGATTTAGAGATACAAAACGTAGAAGGAAAGAGTGTAAGTAAGGAAGTATCTCATGAAACGATTATTAGTCAATCTGTTGAAATAATTAATACAGATTTAGAAAATAATCCAGAATCTATTAGTGAAAATATGGTAGATAACAAAGAAATTGTAGAGATTGTAACTGAAGAAAATCCACAATTCAGTGAGATAGTTAACAAAGATATTAACTTATATGGTGATTTGACAGTAGAAAATCTAGATTCTGTTAAATTAGAAGATAAAGATAGATATAATGATGTATCACTTGTTAAGATAGTAGATAATGAGTTAAGAAAAGATGAGCCTTATGTTAAATTAGCCAGGAAAGAAATCAAAATATTTATTGAAAAAACTATTATCAATAATGAAATGATTTATGAAGAAAAGAAGTTTCATAAAAAATCTATTGAAATAGTTAATAGTAGTAATGAATTATATAAAAGAATACTGAACAATCCCAAGGAATATTTTAAATTAACTAATGAAAGGATAGAAGTGAGTAAATCCTATAAAAGATTAGTTGGTGAAAGAAACATAGATCAAATTAATAGTTTTAAAAAATATTATAGCGATGATAAAAGATTTGGTAAATTTACAAAGATAAGACCAAATTATTCAGAGCAAAAGTATTTAAAGTTATTGGAACAGGAGTTACCAAAAATCATCGATAAAAGTAGTAATAAATTTAAAAATAAAATAGAAGAGATGATATCTAAATGTAGTTTTAATGATAAAAATATTCATTTACAATTTAATATTTCTAAAGAAATATTGTTTAATGGAATTAGAAACTTAATACCTAATAGTGAATTTATAAGAGGAAAATTTAATAAGAATAAAAATTTAGGTAAGATAAAAGTAAGACTGAAATGTCTAAAGCACGAGAAATTTATCCCAGATTTTCTTGAGAATAATTTTAATAAAGAAAAGAAGATAGGAAAAGCTAAGGTGAAGCTTAAGGAAGGTGAGAAAGAATTAAAATTTAGATTTAGAAAAAAAGAGAATACCTAATAATTAAGACAAATAATTCCTAAAAAAAAAAAAAAAAAATGTATAGTTAATAATGTATTATAACCTTATTTTTTTTTTCAGAACAAATATAAGATTTCAAACAATAGCAACCTACAAAGAAACCAATTTAGAAAGTTTCTGGAATTGTATGAAGGTCCATACAAAATTTTGAGAAAAATAGGAGAAAATGCGTTTGTCCTATCTACACCAGAAGGTGAAAAAGGAACATATAACGCACGAAGCCTAATACCATACCCATCAGAAGAGTAGAAAAAATTTTACAAGTAGTAAAAAATCCAAAATTGGGTAAAATGTTTAAAGGCTATATTTACACATGTGTCAAATAGTGTATTTTATTGTACTAGGTGGTAGGATGAAATTTGGTTGTAGCAAATAATAAGATAAAGAATGTTAATAAATAAAGTAGATATTAAACTGAATATTTAATTTAAAATTTTTTATTCGAAGGGGGAAGTTATGTGCCCTTGTCTGTAGATCATAGGTAGGGTAGAAAGGTCAATTATGAAAAAAATTTTAAATTTTAAGTTATATTTAAGTGATATAAAAGTAATAATAGATTTGTAATACAATTTTAAGCTAAAATACCTAACAGATAACAGTATAATAAAGTATTTTAAAAAGTAAACAGTTAAATAAAGTTTTAATATCATTGCTTATGGTTGTGAAAGCTGGCCATACAAAATAACACAGCTATAGACAGTTAAAATTATAGTAATGATTAGAATATAATATTTTCAGAATTAATAGTTTAAATAAATGAAAGATAATATTATAATTAGTCAAAATTAATAGGGTATATTTTTATTAATAAACTTCGGGATGGTGAGAATTATATTTAGTCCTATAAGTTTCAATTTATTTTTCAAAATTTTAGAAAGTACATTAGTTTTGGTAATTTAAACCGAGACATAAATAAAAGATTATTTTTGTAAAGTGAATAGACACGTGATCGTATATTACATGCTTTCACGCACACACACACTTGGTAAATAATAATAAAGTTTGTGAATTTAAAACTAGATATAATTGTCATCTATCATAAAAATTAAAGTTTAAAATATTATAGATTGTCTTAATAATTATTTTAAAGATCAAATAATAATTTTATCAAACTATGATTAAATTTAATAATATTAAGTTAAAGTAATATTCCAGACATTACGTCATAAATATTTATTTAAAAAGTACAATTTATCATCCAAAATAGAATGACTAATATTGTTCGCGCTAAAAACAAATATTGACCAATCAACGGATTTAAATTGGCAAGAAAAAAATCTAAGATAGACAGAAGCGGGAGATGGAATGTGAAAGTTGAAGAGGAAGGTAACCTTTTTGAATTGCTTGTAACATCGAAGCTGAAAAAAGTAATATAAATTTATAAATTAATAATTATTCTAAAGTTAGTCTTGAACAGATAATATAATTTTGTATCCAGAAAGATGATTTGCTAATTTCTACGTGATCTTACCAGTGGATTTAATCAAATTTGACCATTCAGCCTACAATAAAATGGAAATACCAAGAATAATAATTGAAATAATTATTGAAAGAAAAATGAGTGAAAATTGTATAAGTTTTGTATTATTTGTGCTCAACCAGAAATTAAATCCTATAACTTGGAAAAATACAAAGGAAAAGCTGTGTGAAAATATAAGAAAGAAACTATTTGCTATCGAGAGAATCTTATGACGAACATTTGTTTTATAAGTATTTAAAACTAAGTCATATTTCTCTATGAGAAAAATCATAATAAGCGTTCAAGTATATAGAAAAAGAATGAGGAAGAAAAGTATGTTATATTAAAGGAAAAACATTATTTAAAATATAGTTTCTAAATTAAAAATAGAAGAAAAGCCATAGTCCTGTATAAAGTGCTATATGAACTTACTAAGAGGAACCTAACATTTTTATCTCATCATAGAAAAAAAAAAGGAAAAGATATTAAATGGAAAGAATATTATTTTAAACAGATATAATTAATCACTAAAATGAGGAAAATGGATCCATGGAAATAAAGAAAAATTTATTGAATTTTTAAAATAAAGTACAAGATGCATCGAGGGAAAACCAAGCGCGCGGGGGAAAAAGCTAGCAGACTATGTAAAGGAGATCTCAAGAATAAGTGGAAAAAGATGAAGAAAATTAAGGATCATCGTCCAAGAAGAATTAATAAACAGAATTAAAAGTTTAAATTAGAACATTAAGTGACTGAAGAAAATAAAATATAATTTTTTGTTTTAGCTTTGCAATGAACGATTTTCCAAGCGAGTCCAACAAAGCTGTATCGTAAATATAGTTTTAATTATTTTTTTTTTATTGTATTTAAAGTATAAAATTTGAATTAGCTTAGGGAAACATATAAACATAAATTTTATAATAATTATATTTAAATATACGAGCTAATGGAATGAGAGAAATATTAGTATAAATAAAAATGTGTGTATGGAAAATTTTAAATACCTACTAGAAGTCCTGGAATGGAGAAGTTTACAAATACGATCCAGAGGATAGAGATCGTTGGTAATTTTAATATTATTGGTAATATGTAATATATTTTTTTTTATAGGTCATCTATTAATGAATGAAGTATGAAAGATGTTAAAAGTTATAAGTACACATTTATCCAACATCAAACATATATTTAAGAGAGTAGTAAAATTTTAAAATGTGCATGCAATAAATAATCTAAAAATGATTAATAATAAGTAGCATATTAATTATGTGATTCTTTTGAGTTTTATATTGAAAATATTCAAATAGTTTATAACAGTAGAGATAGAAATATACGAGAAGTATAGTAAAGAATTTTCTTAAGAATAGCTGTATAGTTAAATAAAAATGAATTTTATTATTATTAGCAAGGTAGACAGAGAATTTGTCGATGTAATGAAGAGATGAATCTGAAGAAATCAATCAGATAGTGACTTGGGAGTACTGATGTCAAAGGAAACCAAGAGGATGTTTTATTAAACTATAAGGAATGAAATATGTGGATCATAATTATTTGTGTGACTTCAGTGTAGATAACTTCGCCCTATAACTGAGCACATATATTCTGGACAGTGTTTTTTACATATCTTTGAAACTTTCTGATGTGATGAAGCTGAAGAAATAGCTTTAGCATCCTTCCAATACTAGAGGCAGATAGACAGATAAAAGTCACTCCTCTATGGCGTCCTTAAATTCACTGTGCCATGATTGTCAAAGTTTTATAAAGGATAATATCTTGTTTATTTTGATCCAACGCATCTATATCTTCGCTATCTTGATTTCATGAAAATACATCGTCAGGGAGATAATTTTATAGAAATGATACATAAGATAGAAAGTAAGTTAGATAGTAGTTATGTAAGAATAGTTATTTACTAGAGTAAAGTAGAATTGTATAAGTCCAAAGTGAAAGTATAAGTATTATAAAAGATGAAGAATCATATGATATAATTTTAAAGCCAATTGCTAAACTGATATAATTTTAAAGAAAAAAAAACCTTAGAATTAAGTTTTAAAACAATAATAAGATTTTAAAATATTGTACGTGAGATTTAGTAAAAGAGATTGCATGTTTATTTGGAAAATGAGTTAAAGAAATGTATAACAAAAATGTGTATTTGTACATAGTGTGTGGATAATGTTAATTGCTATATAAAGTTAAGGATGGGATCAAAATTTTATCAGTAATTATATTATGATTGATAATAAAAGGAACATGAAAATATCATAAGGATTAAATTCTGTAGGATTCCATACTAACAAGAATAAGTATAATTTTGTAATTTTTGTATAATTTTACATAACAGTAAAGATCTTATAGAAATATAATTTTGAAATTATAAGGACATAATGTCAAATAGAAAAGTTTAATGGATAGAAATTTTGTGTATTCAGCTAAGCTCAAAACATGTATCCAATAATAATAATATTGTAAAATACTTTTGTAATTATTAATGGTAAAAGGGTAAAATAAAATTCGATAATAATAATGTTAAGACATCAACGGGTATAAATAAAAGTTTGTGATAAGTAAATAGGGATATCCGCTGTAAATAATGTACAAAGTGTTATTTGTTATAATGTTAATAAAATGTTATAAAATTTTATTAGTAAGCTTTGTGTCTTGGTTGTTGTTTTTCCTACACATGAAATGCATGAAATCACAACGCACGTTTATAATTAAACATGTTTATGATTTTGCACAGGATAATAAATATTAGAAATTTTAATAATTTATTTTGTTTTATTTACATAATAAAATGAAAGAAGTATAAGTAGAACAGGTATTGGTCATGGGTTAATTGCCACAATATTTAAGTAAAATATATGCGAACGTTACCACATAACTTTTGATTATCAGATTAATAAATGTTACCACGAAAATATTTAATACATCTAGAAAGAAAAGAAGATTATATTATTTTATTATTGTCATTGTTCTTATTAATTAGTTATTCGTTACGTAGTGAACTATGACATAAAATTCCCTTATCATAGTTTACTATGGCAATATGAAATCAGTTTTAATTACAATTTATGAACCTGAGATTTAGTTATTTATTTACTTATTGATTTATCTATTTGATTTGATATGATTTGATTAATTTAACTCTATTTTATTTAATTAATTTATTTATGTGAGCTAGAATTTGTTTTAAAAATATTAAGATATGATAAAAGTTTTAAAAGTCGTAGGAATGCTATTAGTCAATTATTTAGGATAGTGTTCTTATGCCATTGGGATAGTATCTCAATGATCTCTCGTCTTGTTCCTTTGTCATTGCTCCAGGTCTCATGGGAATAATAAAAGATGTTTATGTTGATTCATTTCACAGACATAACTGTGTTTATAAAGTTCTGAGCTAGTGATTATTTTATTTAAATTATAATAATATATTTGATAGACTGAGTTAGATAACCCGGAATTATTATTAATGTTAATTATTATTGACCGGAAATAAATAAGTAAAGAAATTCCGGAATAGTTAGTATATTCTTAGCATGTTGGCATGTTGTTATTATTATGGAGCGGGGGAAGGTTACAATATATATATATATTAGGAGTAAAACGAAGAGATTGAAAATGAAATATAGAACAAATTTCTAGAAAAGCTGATAACATAGAATTGAATTCCAAGAGATTATAGAATATCTAGAATAAGTTCACATGTGAAATGGTAGAAATAAAAAAGTTAGCTCCTATAATGTAGAGAGAAGAGGGTGTGGATTTAAAAAAATGGTATTAAACCTGGAGAGATATTTATTTTATAGTGAATGAATAATTATTGAAAATAATGTTGATGATAAATGTATTTTATACACATATATATTTATGAACAAAAAGTCTATAATAAACTCTACAATATTAAACATACCATTATATAAAAGTAAATAGTAGCTATTGCTAAGTTATGGCATATATGCAATACTATCCAATATTTAAAAGTTAAAATTTAAAAAAAAAGATTAGTTTAAGTCAAACAATATTATCATTTACAGGTGAGGGGTTAATTTTCCATAATTTATGTATATTAACACAATTACATTGTTTATTTATTAAATGTTCTTCTGTATTGATAAAACATGCTTTTTTGAATTTTCTTTTTTTTTTTTTCAGTTTAATAACATTTTTTTTAACGTTTTAAACTTGATACTTAATATGTTCAAGTTCAATATAAGTTGTTGAAATTTTGTGGATTTGTTTAAAATGTCTATGAAAGAGAGAAGACACATTAAGTTTTTACATATGTGAATTAACTTTTTAGACAGGAAGAATGGCGAAAATGTTTTAAATAATGCTCACTATTAAATTTTATTAGTTACTATTTAAGTAATAAAAAAGTTGCTTATAAGAAAAGTTACTTACTGATTTCTTATATATATATATAATCATTAAAAGCCACTCAACACTTAGACAAACCCAATATCAATAAAAATCTACAATTTCAAACTGTTGTCAAGGCAACCTCCTTTTAACAATAAAGATGAAACAATAAAGGAGCTTGCGTTGACAACAGTTTGAAATTTTTGATTGTTATTAATATTAGGATTGTCTAAGTGATGACTAGCATTTACTGATGACTTACAAATCCATTTAGCCTTGACCATTATTACACTTACATATAATTATCTACACATATTGAATATGATATATACATAAAAAGTACGCATATTAACATACTGCAGCCATGTCTATATATATATGAAATTGATTTAAAGCAAAATTATATGTATTAAGTAAAGTTATTTACAATATACTTGCATCTTGTTTTTTTAAAAATAAAAAACTTGCAATCAAAGTAAAAATGTTAAACAGTTTTCATGTAAAAAATATTTCATATTTTTATTGACTTATATAAACATATAATATTATATACACCTACTACATACAATACATACATAAGGGATATACATTTTAACTTAAAGTTGATATATATATATTCTAACCTAATTAACGAATGACTTCAGATTTATTAAATCACTTCGGAAATCCAAATCGCTTCCGTCTATGATTCGGGTAGCAAACCCTATATTTTTATCTAATATAGCTCGACGTTTGGTTAGTTATAATAATTCAGCTACAGCGATATGCAGTTCAGACAGAGATAGAATAAAAAAAAATTATCATTAATAAAATAAATTTAAAAAGAAAATTTAGAATAAACTAACATTATTTCTCTATCCAAAACACATTCTCTGAGCTGTAAGTACTTGCACTGTTCGACAATGATGATGATGATTTCATGTCATTGTTAATATTACTGACTAAAATAAAACATTCATTAATTTGCCAATATGATCTCAATATTTTATTATTATACAATCAGAAGTTTCAATCTCTTAAGCCATGCCACGCTTGTAATATTGATCATAATGAATCAATTCTTAATTTAAGAGCACTTATAATAATGACACTAATCTCAGGGTTCTCTGTTATTTTTAAAGAAAAATGCTCGGCAGTATTGTGTTGTCGCATATGACTGACATTCTGGTTGGCTATAGGAAACATTTACCTTATTTAAATTCCAGGTGTCTTCATCCACATATCAACTATTATAATATTTAATGAGATGATAACCATATTCAATAACAACACATAATTTTGAATAATACAGCCCTTTTTAATCCAGAATCTCAGTCGGAATGATGAAAAGACAAGGGTGCTTTTGTGTCCTTCCATTATCCATGACAACACAATAATTTAACTAAGATTTATTACTTAGACACTTCACTTAAATGTGTACGAAATAATGTGCAACCAAAACCTACTAGTTTGGGAATAAAGTGGTTTTACACACATATAAAATAAAATATCTTGGTCTGAAGTTTTCAATTCCATAAATAATTCTTATTAAATTAAACTATACTGAAATATTATGATCTGCTTACAATTGTCTATCTGGTGTATTGAATTTAAGATTTCATAAATGATTTTGGACTCAAGAATGTATTGCAAGTATTATGCCAATACACTTTTATTTAGCACACAAGAAAAATGACTCAAGACAACTTGTAACAAGACTATAATTTATTATTAAATTTTAACAAGATTATGATTTATTATTACAATTTAACAAAACTATCCTTTATGATTAACATAATAAACAAACATATACAATTTATTCGATCCCATACGGATAAAACAAAATATAACTAACATTAATTCGTCTATACTTTTAGACCTGGATTAGAACTACTTCTTCATCTTCTTTTTACATTTATGCAAATTGAATATAACAAAATAAATATTATTATCGATACATCAACTCATCCATTTAGTGTATCTTATATGAACGGTTACTTAACTTTATTAACTAACTATTTGTTTTAAAATACAAATAATCTGATTCTAGGCAATGCGTACAAATGATTTTTATTATCATATCTTTAACTAAATGATAGTTTTTATTTAGATAACTGATTATAATTTATGGGTTATTTATCAGAAGTTACACTTATTATTTTAATATTTACCTTAATAACAACTGAAGTTGTTATACACATTGTATTCCTCAGTATAAGTTATATTGTGAGTGCTACTTAATCATTAACCCGAATTAAACCTAGTATTTGAACCCTCCATTGGCAAATAAAAATTTCTAACTCATGCAATTTTAAACTTACTCTCTCCATTGACTTACGTGTGGATTACCAGCACTATTCTGCCACACAATCCAGACATTGATCATATATACTAGCACGCTATTTATACTAAATGGATCGTAAGGAATTAACCTTCAATATACCCGTTATCTTGCCATAACTTTCTAAACAAAACACAATATTCAACACCTTCCGTGGTGGAATTATCTCTATTTTCTCATGAGGAATATGGAATAACACCGAAGGTCTGTAGAGTTAACTACTACATTAAAATAGTTTGGTGGGTCCTTGCCTCTTACTTGGGCATAATAGGAACACACACCAATTATAATCCTCTCCTGGGATTTTAATGAATGAAATACACTAAATACGATATAAATTACTGATCGTCCTAACTCTGAGAAGCGATCACTTGGGTTATAAACATACCCGAATACTAGATTTATCTATTCCCCTGATGGAAAATAAAGCTTTTGGGGAGATCAATTTCCATCCCACAAAATAAAGACATTACAGTTATTACTTATGTGAATCTTAAGCATATACCAATGCTATATCGGGGCAAGACAAGCAAATACACTAATTACACTAAATTTATGTTCCGGGGTATACTTAGATCAACGTCTGAAATCAATGGATAACACAGAATAAACCATAATTATTTTCACCTTTGCCAAAGAAACATTCAACAAGTAATTGGTAGTCTAGTATCTTGAACTTAATTAAGTGAATGCGTTAATAAAGAATAATTGGGAATAAGTTCTGCAATTAACATAGTATAAATTTGTTTCAAACTTTAAATAAGTAATATCCTGTATAGCACTTCTCTTTAATTACTTCTGATAATTTTAACTAGATATTTTACCTATTAAGTATCTGAATTTTTCTTCTTTTACGCATCTAACATATAAATTTATACCCATAATTGCATCTCATAAGTAAACACATTTTATAAAAAAAAGTTTTTTTTTTTTTATGTCAAATATAAATTTAACCTTGAATAATTACATGAAACCATACCTTTATGATTACAAGGTCATTTAAATATTACTTGACTATACAGCCTTTCACCTGTTGATATAAAAAAAAATACACATAATTTTACAAATTAGTAAAAAAAAAATCATTACTTAACAAGTGCTTATAATCTCACTGGAAAAATGTTTTTCCGTTGGGCAATTTATCTGGATGAAGAACTTGATCCATTCGTAGTTCACGAAGCAAATTTAAAATAAGAAACACATTTTATTATTTTATTTATATAAAAGTTGCCTCCATTCTGGTGCAATTAATAAATTAGGCAAAGAAAACATAGCAGCGTTGGATGTTAATTCTTCTTTGAATTAACTGCTATAATTTTGGGGATCCAAGAAAACAATACATATTTTAACATGACGAATATTTGACGATAGACGATCACATATACAATTCTTTTCTTTTTACTATTGGCGATACGTATCATTTTTAGCTAGATGGCTTAGGAATAAAACTAATGCGCGAATTTTCCAAAATAATATTATTATAAGGACTGCAGCTGACTTACGTAGATCTAAAGTTTTAATGACTCCAGTTGATGTATAATATAACATATTATATTAGGGTTATAATTAAGTCACTAATGTTTGTAGTTTTTATTCCTACTCTAGGAATTATAATTTTTCTTTAATAATGAATTCTCCGTAAAATGCACACATACAAATTTTCCGATATTTGCCTTGAGAAAATTTATATTTTCTTTTTAAAAAATATACAGGTGCATAAGTAAATATCCTTTATCATTAATATTATTTCTAGATAATTTTTCAGTGAATAAAACATATTTTAACGTGGGGAACTTACATTATTTTCAAAAGCAGACAATTTCTTTTAGAAAGAGCGTGAAATTTTCTAGTTAACTTTCCTTGGCTTTTCTAATATGTCTTTTTAATTATAATTTTTATTTTATACCACGAAAAGATTATTAAATAAGGTAAAGTTAACAAATAATTGATTATTTCCTGGAAATTACTTATATTACTTATTTTAAACATAATGACATTTTCCGTGATTGCTGTAGTTAATACGGTCATTTTGAACTTTATCATACGATAGTATATTTTTGCGTATAAAAAGCTTTAAATAGGTAGATGGCCACAGAAAACAGAATATCTTATCAAATAGGATTAGCCATGCATGATATTATTAAATATTTACTGGACTTATATTTATTTCTGCAATAAAAAATATAAAAAAAATTTGTTACCGAATTTCAGTACTGCTTCCTCCTTGTAAAACTAATGTCAGACTAAACTTTCTTCAAAATTTGGCGGTCTTCTTTTAGCGACCTCTTACAGAAAAATAATCATTTAATTATAACTTAAACAAAAGAAAAGAAAAAAAAAACTTATTATAGTCATATATTTCCGTATGATTTAAATAGATTACAAAGTGATTTGACAAATAATGAAAAATAATAAATATACTTAATTAATAATTAGTGATGTATATTTCTTTTAAATATGATTTTCTACAAAATAAATTATCAGAAGTTATTGTGCTTTATGATAAGACATTTATCTACTCTCCCTCTACCCATCCAAATCAATTACTGTTTATGATATGTGCTTTTATACTATATTAAATTGCTCTTATTGTTAATATTTTAATTAAATTATTCATGCTCTTCTTCAAAATGACATTGGATTACTAAATTTATTAGTTATTTGCTTAAAACATGTTAAAGTGAGTAAATAGCATACTTTATTAATCACTTAATATTATTATTATTTTATCTTTTTATTTAAAAAAAAATAGCATTGTTTTTCTGTGGAAACAATGCCAAATAAACCAAGTGTCAATAACACTAGGTTACATTATATATATATATATATATATTTATATATATATATATAAACTACCCCAAATCCAAAATTAAACCAGACCAGCATAAAAATAATATTAAAACACAACCTAAGATTTCACTGCTACAAGCAGACTTCTCAAGTGTAAAGAACTACAAAAACTACACAATATATATAATATTAAAAACTACCCACAAATCCATTCACTTCCCATCCACCCTTAATATTAAAAGAACTCTTAAATAAGTTAATTGCTTCAGAATAATAAATTTTCAATAATAAAGACTCTTTAATTTTTCTTTTGATTTCATTTTTCTCAAAGAAGACAACCTTAGCTTCATTAAAATCAATAGTGTGTCTTGTATCTTTTTCATGGACATACAAAGCAGAACTAAAATATCTATTTTTAACTCTACTTCTATGAACTTTTATTTTTTCATTTAAACTCAAACTACTCTGACCTATGTAAACCTTCTTAGGAAATAAACAAGGGATAAAATATACTACACCAGGAATAGTCTTTCTATCAAAAACTTCTTTTGTATTATTTAATAAATTATTTAATGTAACACCCCTTTTCCAAGCAATTTCCTCTTCCATATTATTATTAAAAAGAATTGTTTATATGTAAAATTATTTGTCAGATATGTTGATGATTGTTTATTTGTAGTTGAGAATGATAAATTGAAGAAATTTGTAAATGAGTTTAATTGTTTTCATCCTTCTATAAAATTTGTGTTAGAAGGAGGGGGTTAGATTTTGGTAAGTTAAAATTTTTAGATCTTTTGGTGATTAGAAATGTAGAAATTAATTGTTTATTGTGCAGTCGTTTAGTTAAAAGTAAAGAATTAAGATCTATAATTAAACCTGATAGTTATCAGTCTGTATCTCATAAAGTAGCTGCTTTAAGGAATTATTGTCATAGGAATATTAAATTAAAAAATTCAAGTGGGGTAGTTTTGTTTCAGAAATATCAATTTTATAAGGATTACTTGAGTGTTGTATACTCTGATAAATTTGTTAAAAGTATTTTATTTAATAGCAATATTTGTAAAGATGTAAAGATTAAAGAAAAATATGAATTTATTTTTTTTGCCATTTAAATTGTCTTCTTATAAAATTGTGTGTAGAAATAGTAAATTGTTTGGAAATAAGAAGATTGCTTGGAAAAGGGGTGTTACATTGAATAATTTATTAAATAATACAAAAGAAGTTTTTGATAGAAAGACTATTCCTGGTGTAGTATATTTTATCCCTTATTTATTTTGTAAGGTTTACATAGATCAGAGTAGTTTGAGTTTAAATGAAAGAATAAAGTTTCATAAAAGTAGAGTTAAAAATAGATATCTTAGTTATGCTTTGTAAGTCCATGAAAAAGAAACAGGCCACAGTATTCATTTTGATGAAGCTAATGTTGTCTTCTTTGAGAGAAATGAAATCAAAAGAAGAATTAAAGAGTCTTTATTATTGAAAATTTATTATTCTGAAGCAATTAACTTATTTAAGAGTTCTTTTAATATTAAGGGTGGATGGGAAGTGAATGGATTTATGGGTAGTTTTTAATATTATATATATTGTGTAGTTTTTGTAGTTCTTTATATTTGAGAAGTCTGCTTGTAGCAGTGAAACCTTAAGTTGTGTTTTAATATTATTTTTATGCTGGTCTGGTTTAATTTTGGATTTGGGGTAGTTTTGATTTTATATTGACTAGTTTAGCTTTAAGCTTGTAATGTTTACACACACACACACACACACACACACATATATATATATATATATATATATATTGTGCCCTTTTCTATAGGTCAGAATCAGCTCATCACAGTAAATTACTAAAAATTTTAAATTTTAGTATATGTTCTCTTGATGTGTTAGTTATATTTTTTTAATAATATCTTAAGGTACAATTTGAAGCTAAATAAAATATGTAGTGTATAAAATTATAATGAATCACTTAAGAATAGTTAAATAAAGCTAAACATATTATTACATATGGTTGCAAAAGCTGGCCATAATAAATAACACAGCTATAAATATTTAAAAGTATGTTTAAAAGTTTGATTTTCATAGTCTTAAACTTATAGTTAAATAAATGTTATATTTATTTTTATAAATTATATTTAATAATTATAATTAATATCATATATTTTAAAAGTAAGTTTTATGGTAGTGAAAGTTGTATTTAATTCTATATTTTCTAAATTATTCTTCCAAATTTTGTATTATTGTATTATTTTATTCAATTCAACTAGTGTTGCAATTTATTATTATTCCCAGACAGAAAATCAGATAGTCTGTCTTGGCTATTAGTCATGTGATTTGTATAATGTATGATTATACACACTTGCTTGCTAGTATTTAGATTAGTCAAGTTCAAAGTATTTTAAAATTGCATTATAAAATTGGATATAATTATTACTTATCATAAAAGCAAATATTAAGTTAGACATTATAAATGTTTAAATAATGTAATAAAGATAAATATAGCTAATAAAAATTAAATATTTTGTTTTAAAATAAAATAGATAAATTAAATATTAAAGGTGGGAGAAATTATTAAATATTGTTTAAAAAAAAGTCATTTTAAATGTTTAATTAATTTAGTAAAGTAATAATTGATTTAAAAGTAATATTTTTAAATAATATTTTTAAAGTTATAATACGTCATATTTTTTATTTTGAAATTTAATTGTGTAAGAATGTAACAATATGCAAATTTGGTATCAAATGAAAAGTAAGAATCAACCAATGGGATGAGGTATTTTCTAGGATATAAATACTGATTACATGGGGGTATCAGGGGTGATTAAAAATGTGACTAAGGGTGATCTGTATTAGTGATCAAGTGTAGAAGCTATCGAGGATATAGTAATTTTAAATTTTTATTATTTTAGTCAATTTTTAGTACTCTGGTACAATTTATTTGCAAAACTCATATAGAACATTTATTTAAAAGTATTTGCAAAGAGAGTGTAAAATAAAAATATATTTAATAACTTCATTTTAATATACCTTGCTAATTTTTTAATATTCTCTGCCAGGAGTATTCATCGGAAACTTAATCTACTTCGCAATAAAAATACGAAAATGCCGATAAGTAAAATGTATTTAGTGGAAATTTTAAAGATAAATAAAATAATTGTGAATGTAATATTAAAAATATTAACACAGAGGACTATTCCAGTGAATAAATTATTTTTATGGACATTGTATAGGAAGCTTAATAGGAAAGCTATTTGCCGACTAAAAGTAAATTACGTATTATTTTATATAACAGCAAGATAGGCTTGTCCAAGATTAATAAGTGATATGACAAGTATATTTTATAATAATCTTATGGAAACAATGCTATAGAAATAAATGTTATATCCTTTTTGAAGGAAACATTATCAATATTTTTTAAGAAATTATCTTAAGTAAAGACTAATGGAAAATATTTATGAAAGCGTATGTTATATAAAACCTGAGATATAGGGTTATACACATTTTTATAAAATTGTTTTTAAAATCTGAATTCTAAGACAAGAATGAAACCGTTGAAAATAGGTAATAAATAGCAATAAATTTTATTAAAGAAGAAACCTACAGAGAAAAGGAATGCATGAGTAAATAAAATATAGAATTATGGAAATATTTAATAGTGGCAAATAGTTTATCCGGATAATTCAAGCTAAGCCAAATGAAATGATGCATCAATCCACAGACATAGAATATTCTAGGATAGTAACTTCAATGAATTATTTTTAACTGTTATAATTTTATTATGGTTTTAATAACCATCACTCTGGATAATAGAAACATGAACTATTATTCTATAAACTCTTCCAGGACAGATTGATTATTATTTTATTTAATTTTTCAAGATTTTTAAGACGTCGTTTTATTATTTTTTTATTATGCATTTTTTAAATCTGAGATTTTTGTACTGGAAGTTCATACAACACTTACCGCTGGAAACATTTTGTCTTGTTCATCATCGTAGCAATGGAGGAGGTTGTAGAATTGCTCTTGAAGAGAACATTAAAAAAAAAAAAACTCTTTAGAAAATAAAAAGCATTTTGAACTTTATAAAGAAAATTTCATTTCAGCTGAAGATTAAGTAAAAATAGTTAACTCGTTTATTAATTTTTTAAAATGTAATTATTTTGGTTTATAAGAGTAGGAACATGAATATTAATTTATTGATAATATTAGAATCTTGTAGTAAAATAATTTAATAATTTAAATAAGAACATTTTAAATAGAAGTATGGATGTGTTTTTCATGTGTGCAATATTGTATCTAATTGATGGAAAACCGAAGACTGCAAGGTGATGACAAGTCAATATTACTTGGTAATAATTAATAAATATTGATATATTTTTATGATGTATATTTTGTTTTCTTTTTTGCAGATTGCCTTATGAATTATAATGTATGGAAGTTTAAATGTTAAATTATATGCAAACGCATTTATACAACACTTTAAAATTATGAGATTAGGATTTATTTTGGGAATATGCATACTATAATTTTATATTAGTAATATAACACAACATGATAATAAATATTTATGTGATTCTTTTAAAAAAACTTTCATATTATTGGATGTTCCAAGGATTCGTATGACAAGTTTGTGTGTGTTTAGAATATAGAATAAGAAAGTAAAGCAAACTTTTGTTGTGGATTAGTAAGATCACTCTAATTATAATTGAATTTTGTTTATTATTTTGAATATGCAAGTTAGTTTTTTGTCGATGTAAGATTTGATAAATCTTTCAGGAAATGATGATAAGGTAGTGACTTGGCTGTAGTATTATGAACACGAACCCAAGAGATGATATTAAGGTAGGATGTAATAAGGGAATATGAATAATATTTAGTAATCTGATTAGATATACAGTACAGTTAACAATGCCCAGTGACTGATATATTTATTTGTGGACAGTGTCTATTTTTCTTTAAGTATTGATGTTTTAATAAAGCTGAAGGAATAGCTTCAACATCATTGATAGTATTGGAGGACATTAGACAGAAAATGTAATGCCTCTATTTCTTATAGATACATTGTGCTATGGTATTTCTTTGATATGTGCTATGAGTTATACTCTAGTTTTTCTTCCCTTGCCTACTCATTTATTTGCTATCTAGATTTCTAATGTAACTACATCATACAGTATGGTATATTTTAAAAGAAATAATAGATAATTTAGAGTTTAATATATGCTATCGTTTGAATGAGATAAGTTCATTTACTTGTAAGAAGAAGTATAATTGGTATAAATTGGAATTGAAAATCCAACAGATCCAAAAGGAAAAAGAATCACAAAATATGTTTAGATTTTATATTTTGGAAAATAAAATAAACTTTAGGAATAAAATATGTAAAGCAAAGTTGCTTTTGAAATATTAAATAATTTTTAAAATGTTTTATTTCATTTTAAATTAGTATTGCATATTTTAAAAATACAATGTTTATAAAGTAAAACAATATAAACAATAAGCATAGGTACAATTTTATATTTAGTAAATAATAGGGAATATATCAGTGATTACAACTATATAGTATTATAGTAATATTAAGTGGGATGTATTATATTTTTTAATCCTAGTGCAGTGAACAATGATATCCACATAATCTAATAATAAATTATCAGTAGATATTTTGATATGATATCTTTTAACATTGCAAAATGAAATTGTTTATTTTTTAAAAAGATTCATACTCTTGATTGGTATTATTATTTTGTTTTTCCGTACTATGTTTCAATGGATGTTCTATAAAGGAAGCATAGCAAAATAATATTTCAAGATACGATATATTAAAATTAGTATAATAAAATTGTTATTTTATCATAATGAATGATCACAAAAGATAAATAAAATTGTATTGTTTTATTATTATTATTTTAAGTCAGAATGAAGACTTAAATAAATTCTCGATTGTTTTAATAACTAAGTAATAAAAAATGTAGAACGTGTAAATTAAGGATATCCAATGTAAATATTGTAAATAAATTGTTATTTTTTTCATTGTTATAATAAAAATTTGTTAAAATTTTTTTTTTTTCCAAAAATTTGTGTGTTAAGACTGTTTTTTTTCCATTCAAACACATGATACACCCAGAATAATAGAATCAAACATATAATTTTTTGCACAAAAAATAAATGAAGTATTATTTTAAGAATTTAAATATTTTCTTGGAATTTATTTACTTAAGCCATCACATTTTTTACATTATCTTATGGTCATAAATTAGTTATCATAATGGTACATTGAATTATATGTTATCCATTGCCACACACCTTTATTTGTTAGATTATGAATGCTACCACATTTTCTTACATTATTATATAAAGATAAAAGATTATATTATAGTATTTTATTTTATTATAGTAATAAAATTATAGTGAAGAAAAAGATATACAGAATTAGTCCATCCAATAAAGAGTATTATTATTATTTATTAGTATTATTAGTAGTTAAGCATTGTAGAGTATGACATAAAAATCCCTTTTCATGTTTTACTACCGTAATTTGATTATCTTAGAATAATTTTATGAACCTGCAATTTTATTGAGCTAAAATATTATAAATAAAAGATTAAGATTTAATTATTAGTTTAATTTTAATGAGTAGGATTTATTAAAGTTGTAAGAATACTATAAGTTTACTATTTGAAATAGTAATAAGGGGGGGGGGGATAGTGTTCTTATGCTATCGGTAACTGAGCTAACCCATTTTTATTTAATATTATATTGCCCGGAAGTGAGTATGCAAATGGCAAGGTTAGAATATATATATAAACTTTAAGTGTACAGTCAATTCAAAATGAGTTATAGTTTTACATTTTCATTTATTGTGCCAATACTAAATCTTAAAAATAATAGAGATTAAATTTTTTAAATTGAATGCTTTTATTGACTGTGCCTTAAAAATAAAAAAATAATTGTTTCTTTAAATGCAATTGGAGTTTTTAGATTTAACTTAAAATAATTATAAGAGGGGTCCAAAAATTAATTAAGTCCATCTGTGTTTTTTATAATAAGGGATTAACATAATTAGTATCTGCCCCTTCCCATGCTTTTATTTGAAGTTAAATCTAAAAACCTCAATCGTAATTGATGAAATAATTATTTTTTATTGCACAATCAATAAAAGCATTTAATGTATTTTTTTTATCTTTTTTTTTTCAAATTATTTTCCACATGTAACATAAAAACGGTCAAATCAAAAACTTTCATTATAAATAACTGAATGTTTAGTAAATTTTTTCTTTTAAGTTTTAATTGTTAAATGCTACCCAGGATGATATATCTGCTGTAAACTGGCTACAATTTATTTTTATTTAATGACATTTTGAATATTGAAGAGTTTAAACTTTTTGTTTATTATATACTTATAATTTATATAAAAAATTACAATTGTTTAATTAAATTTTAAAGTTCATATCTGTACTAGAGACAATCTCTAGTTTAGTAAATGAATATTAATATTCTTTGCTGTATTTATCTAACATGGATGGTGTTAAGAATGTGGGTTGAGTTCGTATGACACTTGTAATTTAAATTGTAATTATTTAATATAGATAAATATTTTTCATATAATAGAGATTTATAAGAGAGATGATGACCTAGCCAATTGATGAGTGCTGGTTCAGCATGAAATGCATTATGGGGGTCGTTTGTTTTTTTTATTGTATTCTTATTTCTATAAATTTAAAAGAATATATGGTAGTATTGAAGTTTAGTAAATTTATAATTTATATAAACAGAAAATTGAATAAATTATGCTACTATTACACTGAAATGTCAGCAAAATTTAATTTTCTTTTCTGTTAAACTATTTCTTTTGATTACAACCATATATTTTGATGGAAAAGTTTTATCAAATAAAAACAAACTTCAAAAAATAAAAAACAAAGTTTTGTTAAAGCATTTATTAAGTCTAGTCAATATATCTATAAACCATATATATAAAGTTTCCCAACACATTATTATAAATAATCATACGTTTTTAAAGTAATATAAAGATAGAACAAAGTATGATTTTGGCAAGCAATGCAGGATAGAATTAACATTAGCATCTTGTATACACATACTCATTTTAGTTATAAAAAGAATTAGGAGTAATGTACAATAGAGAATCCATCAATGAAAATTTTTCAATGACATTATAATAGAATTATTCAGATGACCATTAACCATATCCATAAAATAAATTTGCAAAATAACAGTTCTACATATATTTAATTGACATAGTTATATCACTATAAAAAATCTAATATTTAATTGTTTCAGAACAAAGATACGTTAGTTTGTATTGCATCTGAATCTAAGTTTTTATTTTTATCTATACAGATATACTTATATTTAAAATGATTTATATTTTAAGCTAAATAATACCTTTTTCAATTAAAGGTTTTTGGAAATTTGTTTTTCTTATTGATTGAAAAACCATGACGTTTTTTTCATAACCTAAAATTACAAAATCTAAATCTTTAAAGTTTGAAATCAAAACAATCATCTCTTAAAAAAAGATAAAGCTTATTTCTTCTAATTATTACAATCACAAACTCAACCATCAAACCTATATCCCATATTCATACATATTTCATGAAGCGGCCTATAAAATCTTCCAGTGATCAGTGTTCTAAAAATAGGAAATTAAGTTGAAATTTAATTTTAACACCAGATCATTTTAAGAACCATTAGATTTTCTACCATCATTAATAAAGTTTTATTAATATCATCTCATAACCGCTGTATAATATGAATAATCTTTTACAGTAATTGAATATTTTAAGAGTTCAAATGAATCAATAAAATTATAATCAATTGGTCGCTATTGAAAGTTCATAAAAAGTTGATCTGGAAATATCAGAAATGAACTATTGATTTTGAACTCCAAATTCTCTCCTCTTTCAATGCACTTTTTTCTTTGATAAATGAGTCAATTATTTTGATTAGATTGATATAAAAAATATAGAAATCAAATTCATTTGCTCATTAAATCACTGTTATTGCAAATTTTGGCAACAAAGACAATGGTCTCTCCATTCATTCTATCCCTATCTTTTATTTTCAGCGATCATTTAACATTATTTTTAAAGTCATCTCCGATTACTCTAATGTTGTGATATTTGTTCTAGTCATCCCTACTGATCAGCCTTACCCCAGTAAAGTTAATTTTTTCAATCGTCAATCAAATCCATTGCTGCTTATATTGATCTTAATAATCATACATTCTCTAGGAAAATATTTTTTTGCAGCTTACAATATGAGCCAGAGTGCTAGTTGACCGCAATCACCACCATCTAGTATCTAGGTATCTATATTTCTTTATCAAAATCAATTTAGATGCTCTCCCTACTAGTCACAGAGAAATGTGCATGATAATATTGCCCCCCTTTGTTCTCTTTGTCATAAGTCTGAAGAAACAATACAGCATTTTCTGTTCCAATGTCCTATTCTTTTTATCTATAGAAATATCACTGAGTTAATTATCAAATTGTGTACTATTATTTCTACTCTCATTAACAGCCTGACACAAGACCTTGTCCTTTCAATCGGGATTAATATTTTCCAGTATGTTTACCCTTTGATTCCTAAGATACCATTTTTGCTTCAACACTTCATCTAAAAAATTTATAATCATTGTATTACAATAAAATTTCAAAAGTAAAAACAGACACATGCTGCTTGTTCCTTACATGGTGCCTGATCTCTCTTCTGACTCTATTATATATATATATATATATATATATATATATATATATATATATATATATATATATATATATATATATATATATATATATATATATATATATATATATATATATATATATTTATTTACTTATTTTATACTTTTGTTATATATTTATAAAATGTATTTGTTGCAATTTATACACCATTGAGTTTGTCTGTTTGAGATGATAAACTACAAATTATCCAATTGAATTTTGTATCATCTTCTTCAAATTTGTAAAAAAAAAAAAAACATTTTTTTACTTAATAAAATTGTTTGTTAAAAAAATGTAACAGCAGTACTTCTTGATTCTTTAGAATCACCCACTATGAGCTTCTGATGTTCATGATACCACACATCTGCTAGAATCAACTGATTCAATAAAATAGCCTTTATTGTAATAGATACTTCTTGAAGTCTTTTAATATTTTTTTTAAATTTTAACAACAGAAAATGTCAATAACGCCATGGGTTACAACTTCAGAGAATTTAAAAAAATACATTAGTTTTATGACTTAACTCAGTACTGATACAAATTAAATAAATTTATCAATTTTATTCATAAGTATTTATTATATTAGAAACTATTATATCATTATTAGCCCTTACTTACACATCAAAATATCTCTTTTTTATAAGGGGTATTAATTTAACTAGGTTTTCTTATCCATCCATTTAATGTATATATATGCTGAAGAGAGCCATAGCTCAATACTGGTGTGAGATGGGGAGAATCCTAGATAAAAGATGATTTCAATGCTTTCTCTTGTAGAGTTTATCACAAAAAGCTTATTTAGAGCTATTGGCATGCTCTTTATATTACAAATATGTATTAATTCTAATATTCTTATAGATAAATGAATTCAGTATTATTTTTGGGAGTTTCTATGTAATAAAAATATAATAATTAAATATATGTTGTTTCAGTACAATAACAAGTACTTTCCTCAGAGATTCTTTCCCATATCATAAGAATGTGCATGATGAGATTTAAAATCATATTTTTCTTTTGTTATTTTCTTTTCATTCTTAAATGATATTGGTTGAAATATATATATATATATTTAATTACAAGATTACATATATAACTTCAAAAGAATACAGGTATTGAAAAATAATACCATTATATATATATATATATATATATATATATAATATATATATTTATATATATATATATATATATATATATATATATATATATATATATATTGTAATGGTCATGATTGTGTAATCAGTCAACAAGACTGAATGACCCAGCAGGGACTCTTAACCAGCAGGAAGAGGGTTACCCCATGCTCTTAGTTTAACCCCTACCTAGGATTCCTAGCCTTGGCCACCTAATTTACATCCTTGATGAAGTCACCTCAACTTCCCTTCTTCATACAGCATGATGTAGCTCTGGGATTGAACACAGATTTTCTCTGTCTTAGGGTTCTTCATGACTTATGACATTACACTTTGCTAGCAATTTTAAGTCTTACATTAATTAATTTATATTGCCATTGTTGATATGATTTGGGAGTTTAATCATTTCTACAATGCTACAAAGCTAATATTATATCTATAAGGTAAAAACTATGGATGTGTTTGCTCTGCAATTAACTGATTTACTAAGTAATATATATATATATATATATATATATATATATACTTACTTAGGTATATATATATATATATATATATATATATATATATATATATATATAATAGTTCTGATCCACAATAAAGATGCACACTTACTTAACAAAAATAATACAAGTGTTATTATAAATTAAAATAATAGAGAGGATAGCTTACAAGGTATTAGGTTGGGTTGATCTACTGGATTTACATTGCATTACAGAAGGTGGTGGAAGCATGCAAGATCTCTTTAATTTGATTGGAAATATTATAAGCTTTAGCTCATACTAGCTTTGAACATAGTTAACATCTTTATTTATTCAATGAGACAACAAATATGGGTTTAAATTTTCACCCAGAGTTGCTGATAAGCACAGGCAAAGGCTAAATGCAACTATTATTTGGAAATTGTGGTACTACCTATGTGAGTAGGGACAATCGTAGGTAAAATGGGGTGATCAGCTTAGCAATCTGATGATATGGTTCACTGCTGAAGAGTGAATGTTGCAGGCTGAAGAGATGGATCTGCTTCTAACCATAGGTGCATTCCAGTGGAAATAGTGAGAGTGCTAAATCCAGGATTTAGGGTCACAAAGAGTCTCCAGCTCTTATGGAACCTAGAGTGGTGCTAATCTATGCATTAGGAACCTGGGCATGTGGCATCTGGTCTGTTCCCATGCAATTTAACCATATGACACCTGAACATACAAGGATTATATGATGAAGCTGAATAATAATGATACAACCATTGCCACACATATATAAACATAGGAACGCAAATATATAAAAAGATAAACAAATTATTAAGCCTTCCTCCCACCTGAATAAACATCATGAAAGTTATTTTACATATAAAAACCATAAGCATCCCCAGTTAACCACATATAAAAAACCTGTTTACAACTATTTTAATAATCTTAAATATAAAAATCTGATCAAATAATATTTAAGTCATGGAAGAATTATTTACCCCTGAAATAAGCTGATAGTGCAATCCATTATTTCTTACATAGCTTATACATAGAATACAGTTTTAATTTACATAGACATGTTGCATTGAGAATCAATGCAATATACATTTAGACAACTTTATGAATGTTATTTATTACATAATAAAATCTTGAATTATAAATATTGCCACATTTACAGGGGTTTTCATTATATAGAATCATTTTATCAAAGAGTCATTAATTTAAATGGCACTTGAAGTAACGCTTTAAACCGAGTATATTATTTTATTACAAATATCCTTAATAAAATTAATTTCTAACACATATGTGCCTATATTTATAGAGAGCCTCATGATAAACAACGTGTATAATTTATAAATTAATTGAATAAAAATATGCTCACCATCCTTCCTTAACTTTATTTACAATTCTAAGAATTTTGATACATAACCTTCCTTGACATAATTGGGAAGACAAAAAACTATATCTATCTATCTATCTATCTATCTATCTATCTATCTATCTATCTATCTATCTATCTATCTATCTATCTATCTATCTATCTATCTATCTATCTATCTATCTATCTATCTATCTATCTATCTATCTATCTATCTATCTATCTATCTATCTATCTATCTATCTATCTATCTATCTATCTATCTATCTATCTATCTATCTATCTATCTATGCTGATGGAAGCAAATTATCTTGAAATCAGCTGATCTGAGGGTGGAGCAAAATGAAAGAGACAGTGAATATTGACTCTGACGTTTATGTAAACAAATACGCTTGTTTGGAGGTCTTGGTAAAGCTCCATCTATTGATCATTAATACAAGCAATAGCAGGTTTTTACATATATAAAACTTGTTTTGTTTTTCATAAATGTATCTTTAAGGTTTTCTTGCAATGATATAGATTGCAGAAGCTCTGATTATGTGGAGAAACTGAACTGATATCAGACCCACATAGCTATCTAGTTTGATAGGCTGAGTTTGAAGACATTTAGGTTCTAAAAAATTCATGCTTGCAAACTGATAGAAACGTTTTGCATAAACGCTTGGAGTTAATATTTAGGTCTAGTTTCTAACTCCTATCCCTTCACTGATGAGAACAAATCAGCTTGAAATCAGCTGATCTGAGGGTGGAGCAAAATGAAAGAGACAGTGAATATTGACTCTGACGTTTATGTAAACAAATACGCTTGTTTGGAGGTCTTGGTAAAGCTCCATCTATTGATCATTAATACAAGCAATAGCAGGTTTTTACGTATATAAAACTTGTTTTGTTTTTCATATATATATATATATACATATTATTATTGTTAACATTTAAGAGTTTCAAGCTTGGCATCTTTTGGGCTCACTCCATCCCTTGTGATTTTTGAGAGAAGAGAAGCATAAACACATATAATCAATGGAAATTTAACACCCTACATTATTCAAGGTTATATGCATAAATAAAATGCAAATATATAGATTTCTAATTTATTTAAATAATTCAGACTGTAGATTTAACATTAATACATATGGCATAAATAATTTACGAGTTTAAGATTAGTTAATAAGATATATTAAATAAAATGAAGTTACAGTTAAAACTTGAGATAAAATGAAAGCATTTTTACAGGCAATAAAATGATGAGTTTGTGACTTCTTCTGCTTAGATAGGTAGATGGGTTTAGATCTTTGGACTGGCAGGGATATGGTAAGACATAAATGGAT
Source organism: Epiperipatus broadwayi (assembly GCA_028023455.1). Taxonomy (NCBI): domain Eukaryota; kingdom Metazoa; phylum Onychophora; class Udeonychophora; order Euonychophora; family Peripatidae; genus Epiperipatus; species Epiperipatus broadwayi. The sequence goes on along the minus strand of JAQFVV010012441.1, from coordinate 6,844,495 downwards.
CTTCTACATTTTTGATAGAATTTCTCAGGATGCCAACTCCACTGATGAAATACTTTTAACATTTTCAATTTCTTCTTTGAGAGTAACAAGTACTAAGTAGAATTTTAAGCAGAACAACAAATATATCTTCTATATTGTTATATTTTGATAATACTTCACTGGAGAATAATTTAGTAATAATAATAAAATGAAGCAAATAATGCAGAAAAATAATACAATTCCCCTTTCCATGCCTATATATATATATATATATATATATATATATATATATATATATATATATATATATATATATATATATATATATATATATATATGTCTGGGGTTGTATCTTGTGAGTTTTCTTAATGGATTTCAATCTAATTTCTCTAATTGCTGTTCCATCCATATATATATATATATATATATATATATATATATATATATATATATATATATATATATATATATATATATATGTCTGGGGTTGTATCTTGTGAGTTTTCTTAATGGATTTCAATCTAATTTCTCTAATTGCTGTTTCATCTTACTTTTGCTTCCACATTCCTTTGTGTTGCCACATAGGTTTCCTGATCTTTATTTTTTTGATTTTATTTAACACCTTAAAGTGTCTAAAGGTGTTCAACTGTAACTATTACAGTCAATTATATGTATAGATAGAGAAATACGACACTTGCACTTCCTTCCTTAATAGCTACCTGCCTATCTCCCATTGTATATAATATTTTAACAATTTCGTAATTGATTTATTTTTTTAAAAATAAAATTACATGATTTAAACATCCAGTTTTTAACTTAAAAAATGATGCAAGATTATACATGCACACATGCACATATTCCTATTGTGTGTGGGTATCAATAAATAAATTATGTGTATATAATAGGAGATGGTCATGTTACCGTACAAAAAAAAAAGTAAACAAAAGTAAAACTTTATTCCTCTCTTCAGGGAATGTATGATCACTAATCATGTTTTCTTGCTGAAATGTTAGTGTGTGCATGTGTGTTAGTACTAATTTCTTTATTGTTCTCACCTTATTTTACTAATACTATTTACAGTTTAACTGCTTACCTGAGGTTTCTCTCTATTTTTAAGTCCATGTTAGTTTTTTAAATCTATCTTTCCATGGTCTCTTTTTGTTGATGCTTTTATCCTGGGTCATGGGGTCTGGCATGGTAGGATTTTAAATTTTGTTGTGGCTTTCTGCTTTTTTTGTCTTTCATGAAATTCCTAAAATCTATGACCATAAGCAACTCAGTCATGTTCCTGATGTTGTAACTGTGATTTCTAAGGAGAGTGTTTGGGTTGCCAGTGGCAAGTTATAGCCAAGGTTCTAAATGATCTGCTGGTCTGTCATTGGGAAATGCCATCAGTTCTTTTATGTTAGCCATTTTGTTATAGGAAGAATTGGGTCTAGATCTCTGCTCAACCCTGTTGTATTTTTCATGTGAAATGTGGTACAGGATCCATCTTGTCTTTTCTGGCTCCAAAATGTCTTCATAATTATGGCTTTGTACATGCTGCCATGTTTGAAGTTGTTAATCCATGCTTCTCCACCAATCTCTTTCCATTCTTTCTAGATTGTTAACAGCCACTGCTACCTGTTTATTGCCACTCATGATGTAGGATCGAAACAACTCTTCTTAGCTGTGGATATGCTTCATCGGTGTTTCTCTAGTACCCATTAACCCAAATGACTCTTGCTGTGGGTGATCCATTATGTCATGTATCCCTCCATGCATCTTTTCTGTTGGTTTTTGGGGTCTTCATTTTCTCAAAATCTCCTGTCACTTGCTCCACTGTGTTTTCCTGGGATTTCAGGTGGTGATCTGCTGGCTTGCATCCTCATTTTTCTATCCTTATTTCTTTGTTTCTTTCTTGGGTACTCTTTATTTCCAATAAAATCTTCTTGATGGTTTCCATCTTTTCTTTTAATTTCTTTACCCTTTTTTCCATAGTTCCATTATTCTGTGCATTCTTCTCACCGTATTTCTTGACAATCATTATTTTCCATTATTGGCTTTATTATACAATTCATGTAATGATCTTCTTCTCCTGGTCATTCTATTTGGTGTCATGTTCCATCCATATTTATTTTATTATCCTGAAAAAAAATTCTATCCTATCCATCTTTTCTTATTTATAATGGGAAAAAATTTCTTACACTATTCATCCTTATTTTATTAAAATTCCTACACTATACATCTTTATTTTATTCTTATATAACTACAGTCCTTTACATACATATTGCTGGTAGGAACTCCATCTGCAAAAGAAAGTGAATAAAAATTATTTTATCACATTTTCATATTAGTGCCCTATTTCCTTATGCATATTAGTCTTAACTTGCTACTCATACACAAATAAAATTTCTGCTAGTGGGAATAGAAACAAACTTTATATTCACATCCATGGCTTACTTTTTTCTACAATTTTAAACTGCAAAGTTACATTCAATGAATAAAATTTTTATATATTAAATACTTTAAAATTGTTTAGGTTTTACCCTCCTATATGAACATGTGTATGAGAAATGACTAGGCAGTTCCAAATCTCATGTTGGTAGCACTATTCTGTATACAAAAAGCATATGTATATATAATAATGACACAAAACATTTCAACACCAGTTTTGGATTGACTTAAGGAGGGCTCCCATCATCATGTGAAGTCAGATTTCAAAGCCTTGCATTGGCAACATTATGTGGTATAAAAAAAACCCTGTAATGGTTAAGATTGTAGAATCAGTCAACAAGACTAAAAGACCAAGCAAGAACTCTCAACTAGCAGTTAAAGGGTTATCCCTATGCTCCTAGTTTAAATTCCTACCTAGGATTTCTAGCCTTGTCCACCTAAATAACATCCTTATGTCACATAACTTCTCTTCTTTATATAGTGTGATGTAGCTCAGAGTTCAAACAGACTCTCTCTCAGGATTCTTCATAACTTACAACATTAAACTACACTAGCAACTTTAATCTCAATGTTAGTTTAATTGTATTCCCATTGTTGATATGATTCGGGAGTTTAATCATTTCTATAATGTTACAAAGCTAATATTATATGTATAAGGTACAAAACCCACGGATGTGCTTGTTCTGAAATTAACTGTCTTACTTAGTGATATATAATAATTAATTAATCATTCTGACCTGTGATAAAGATTTATGCTTAGTTAATAAGAATAATATAAGTTTATTATAAAATTAAAGTAATAGAGAGAGTAACTTATATGATATTAGATTGGAGATGATCTACTGGCTTTACATTGCATTACAGAAGGTGGTGTCCACTTACAACAGTGATGCAAGCTATCATTAAATTGATTGAACATATTATAAGCTATCTTCCCATTCTATGTTTGAACATATAGTTAACATCTTTATTTATTTAATAGAACAACTTGTGTACATGTTTGAGTTTAGGTCACCCAGGGTTGCAGATGAATGCAGGTGAAATCTAAAGATGCACATTACTTGGAAATTGCACTATTACCTATGTGAATGGGGACAATTGTAGGTAATATGAGGATGATTGGCTTAGCAATCTGATGGTATGGTTCACCACTGAAGAGTGGAAGTCCCTGGACACAGAGGTGCATCTACTTTTAACCATAGGCACATTCCATGGAGAGAGCAAAGATGTGCTAAATCTAGGATTTGGGATTGTGAGAAGTCTCCGGCTCCTGCAGAACCTAGACCAGCACTAATCTATGGATTAGGAACCCAGGAATGTGCTGTCTGGTCTGCCATCATGCAGTTTGACTGTATTATGCATGAACCATACAAGGAATATATGATGAAGCTGAGTAATAATGATATGACTGTTGCCACACATATATAAAGATAGAAATGCAAATATATAGAAAGATAAACAAATTATTAAGCATTTCACCCACCCAAATAAACATTATGAAACTTATTATATATAAACCATAAGCATCCCCAGTTAACCACATATAATTAATTTATGATAAAACCCACTCACAATAACTATTTTAATAGTCTGTAATTCAATACTAGCACTATAAACACATAAACACAATAATAATATTTAATGTCTTATTAAACAATAGTCTGAGAACTTTCAAGAGACATGGATCTTGTAATCATAGCTCTTTATGAAGTACTTGATTGCCCAATGTTATGCAAATCTATGCAAAATTCAAATATTCCATTTTCTGAATATAGAATAACATATTTCCTTTCTGTTAATGACCTTGCTATCTATTATGACAAACAGAAAGGAAATGTGTTATTCTATATACAGGAAATGAAGTATTTGAACTTTGCATAGATTTGCATAACATTAGATAATCAGTTATTTCACAAAGAGCTATGATTATGAGATCAGGGTCTCCTCAAAAGCATTCAACCATGGATTAATATGACATTAAATATTAGCTTTGTGATTGTTTATAGTAGTATTGAATTACAGAATATTAACCAACCACACAAAGTTTTAAATTAAGTTCATATTTTAATAGTCTTAAATTTAGAAATATAATCAATCAATATTTAAGTCATGGGAGAATTATTTACTCCTGAAATAAGCTGATAGTGCAATCCGTTATTCCTTACATAGCTTATACAAGGAATGCAGATTTAATTTACATAGATATTATATTGCATCAAGAATCAATGCAATATACATTTAGACAACTTTATGAATGTTACTTCTTACATAATAAAATCTAGTATTATAAATATTGCCACATTTATAGGGGTTTCCAATACATATAATCATTTTATCAAAGAGACTTATTAATTTAAGCAGCACTTGAACTAATACTTTAAACAGACTATATTATTTTATTATGAATATCCTTAATAAAATGAATTTCTAACAAATATATGCTTATATTTATAGAGAGCCACATGAAAAACAACATATATAATTTATAAATTAGTTGAATAGAAATATGATCAACATCCTTCCTTAACTCTATATATAATTCTAAGAATTTTAATACATAACCTTCATTGACATGATTTGGGGGGAGGGGTATAAGACCAAAAACTAATATATATATATATATACATAATATTATATATATATATACATCTTATATATACATCTTATTATTATTGTTAACATTTAAGAGTTTTACGCTTGGTGTCTTCTCGGTTTGTTCTATCCCTTGAAATTTTTGAGAGCAGAGAAGCATAAACATATATAAACAATGAAAATTTATCTCCCTCCATCATTCAAGATAATATACATAAATAAAATGCAAATATATAGATTTAAAATTTATTTAAATAATTAAGCTCGTAGATTTAACATTAATAAATATGACATAGATAATTTACAAGGTTAAGACTAGTTGATAAGATATGTTAAATAAAATGGAATTACAGTTAAAACTTGGAATGAAATCAAAGCATTTTCACTGACAAAAATGATGACTTCACAACTTCTTCTGTGCATATAGGTATATGGGTTTAAGATCTTCAGACTGGCATGGAGTGGTAGGAAGTAGATGGATCTTCTACATTTTTGATGGAACTTCTTTGGATGCCAACTTCATCGATGACTGTGGAGAAGCTGATGCCCAATGACTCACTCATAGTGGTAGATACTTTTAACATTTTCAATTTCTTCTTCATGAGTAATCAAGCACTAAGTAGAATTTTAAACAGGACAATAAATATGTCTTCTATATTATTATATTTTGATAATACTTCAGTGGATAATAATTTGGTAATAATAATAAAATGAAGCAGAATAATACAGAAAAATAATACAATGTTCCTTTCCATGTTTATATATATTATTTTATGCATGGAGTTGTACCTTGTGAGTTTTCTTAATGGAATTTCAAGCTAATTTCTCTAATTGCTGTTCCATCTTACTTTTGCTTCCACATTCCTTTGTGTAGCCACATAAGTTTCCTGATCTTTTATTTTTTGATTTAACTATTATAGCCAATGATATGTATAGATAGAGAAATATGACACTTGCACTCTCTTCCTTAATGGCTACCTACTTATCTTCCATTGTATATAATATTTTAACATTTTTTTCATAATTGATTCTACTTTTAACAGAACATATTTTTTCTTAAAATAAAATCTCATGATTTAATACGATTGATTCAATTCAAAGAAATGAAAAATGTAAATGACTCTCAATATACATATCTTCTGAATTAGACTAGTCAGTTAGTCCTGGTCATCATACCTACTTAAATATCTTCATTAACAATTATTAGTTTTTTTATTGTATTTTGACAACAATTAATTTATAGCTCACAACTTTTATATAACTTAATGACAATTAGCATTTTTAGATAAATATATTACATTTTATTAATAATGAAGTATTAGACTAAAGATTATTATAACATTATGAGTTGAGATATAAACACTATCACTCAAGAGGCAATTGATTTCATTCAGCAGGTTTCTTTAAGTCTTTTTATCTCTTCTTTTCATGTTGAAAAAAATATAATTGTTCTATTCAACACATAGAAGATTTGTGATAAAGAACATTATTAGTAAGCCTAAGAATTTTAAATAAATAAGATACAAAATTATAGATTTATAAATTGGAAATCATGGGATTTGCTTATGAAATATCAGCTATTTGAAAGAAAAAAAATCCAAAATGTAAAATAATTGCAAGTTTCACATGAATTCAAATTCCAAATCATAAAATGAACACTGTATTGCTTTATGAGATTCTTAAAGACATTATATATTAAATTCACCACATCCATATTGTACTAAAACAGAACATTCTCGTTTTTGCTGCATTTTTAAGGTTCTTTAAAGAGATTTGATTTGGATATTCAGTAAGAGAAATACTATTTTAGGTAAAAATAAAAGGGATTTAAAAATAAAAAATATTACATATATAAAACAAATAAGATTTCAACTGAATTTTTAAAAATAAGTTTCGCTTATTTAGTAAATTGCCCAGAGACAGGAAAAACAAAATAAAATGATTTTTCACATTAGAAAAATTTCGAAAATTAAAAGTGACATCAAATATTTAATATTTGATATTATTTTAATTTACACTATTTCGAAAATAATCTGAAGATTACTTATTATTAAATACGAAAATTTTTGTTTAAAAATAATCTATTTACACAATGTTTTATATATAAAAGCAATTCTGTCAAGAAAATTAATCTGTTTGGATTTTAATAAATAAATAATGTTACTGCTGTAAATAAATATTCTTATAATTTTTTAATAACTAAATAGACATAAACAAGAGTCCAATTTACAATATATTACAATATTTGTGGCAAATGTTACAAATCGTAATAGGTATCCGATAACCGATGTTAGCAAATTTGATTGGTAACTGGAATAAATTGTCCATAATAGGAAACAAATTTCTACAAAAATATTAGTTATAAGATTTGGAATTTATGCAATAATAACATTTATTTTTATTGCTGTTGTTGACCTTTGCTTATAATTAGCTGTGTAGTAAGTCACTTATACAAGATATTGATTCAAAAAGCATCTCAAGCAATATTATTAGCACAAGAAGCAATACTTTATATTAAACAAAACAAACTAACAAACTATGTGGCATGCCAGGTAGACTTTAAGTCTGCCTTTGACATTGTAAATTGGAACTTTTTATTCTCTGTACTTAATCAAATGCTTTCAAATCATACACACCTTGTTACAGCTATTAAAAACTATCTTAACAATAGAATAATTAGACTAAAAATTACATGAGACTCTCTCAACCCTTTAAGCCAAGTAGAGGTATTCCACAAGGCTCCCCACTTGCATCATTACTTTTTGTGATATACATAGACCCCTTGATTAAGGACATAGAGCAATGAATAGATGGTATTTTTCTTCCACACCTAGGCACAACTGTTAAGATCATTTCATATGTTTATGACGTTTTGATAATATTCAGGGACCTGCAAAATATACCTATGCTACTTCATAAACTTAAGAAATTTGAAACTATAACAGGATCCACAATACAAATAAACAAATCATCCTTTTCTCTCACACTTTACAGGTTCATTTTCTTCATTTCTTGGCATACCTATTAATTTCTCAAAAACACAACTAAGTCATCACTTAAATCTTCTTGTCATAGACAAATTTAATAAAAAAATAAAGTGCTTCAACTCAAGATTACTGTACCCTATAATGAAAGTTCGTATCATCAATGCCATTCTAGGAGGTATTCTTGCCTATTACAGCCCTTGGATGCATCTTCAAAAAAAACTATTAAATATTTCATGAGTATAGCAAAAAATATATATGGGGATCAACATCACATCTTCTATCAATAGAAAATACCTGTTTTCCAATATGCAAGGGTGGGCTTAACCTAATAGCTCCTCAATCATTCACCTCCTACATTAGAGCTAAGATGTACATTGTTATCACTACTAATCCCTTTTTAAAAACAACTCCTCCACCTCTACTTCTGCTTGCTATTACTCCATATGCGAATTGCCACTTCTTCACTGATCATGCCATTGAGCATGCTGATTTACTGGACAATTCTAACATTAATACTCTAATTAATTTGTCATACAAAGATCTAAAAAAAATTAATTATCCCGATAGACAACTTTGGTCAAAACTATCTACTGCAAGAACACTGACTAAATTTCAAAATTTGTATGTGCCTCACTCATGGTTAAAATTCCTGTATAATCTGCTACTTGATATAATACCAACAAAGTTATTTCTCATAAATCGATTTAAACTAAACATTGATCCTACTTGTATACTATGCAATTTGTTCCCAGAAAATTCATCACATATCTTTGAGACATGTCCATTCTTTTCAACCTTACACTGCTTTGTATTCCACAAAGACACAATTAATTTAAAAAATATCCTAATAAATAATATAAAGAAATTAAAACCATTCAATGCTCTTGTAACCGTTCACACTCTAAGAACAGTATGGCTTGCCCATAGTGCTGTAATATTTGATAACAAAAAATACAATGTACTTAAAAAACAAACAAAGAATGGTATAACATTTATCTTTATGCTCAGAAATATATACCTAGTAATGTCACAAGAAAAATATGGCAAAGCAATGTATTCCTTAGTTGCTCATTAATACCATGATAGTAATAATCTTGTTTTAAATCATTATATTCTAAAAACATCCTAAGAAATTAAAAATTAAAAAAAAAAAATGTAAAAAGCTCTTAATGTAAATATACTAATTCTTGTAAATATTTTGTTACTAATAAAGTTAAAAAAAAAAAAAAAGTTCCATTTAATTGTTCAAACTGAATTTATTATTTTAAAGCTGCAAAATTCAACTCATTGTTTTATAATGTAGTTTAGCGCGTTTGAGATGCTACATCACTAAATTAAAAGATAAAAAAAGTGCTAATAATTTTTAACTGATGACTGCAATTTAGAATCATTTTATAATAGTACAGAAATATAATTTGACATAAGTTTATAAGTGATACAGCAATGTTGAAAAACGTATCAGAATAATTAAATTGTTTTAATACTTTGTTGGTGTGTATACTATAACATCTTTCTGTGGAACACGAATTTTCTTATTAGCTGTATAAACAGTATCTAGATGCTTTCCACATTGTTTTCAAACCCTTTATTTTGTTAATATAATAATACAAATTATTACATTAAAGAAGTGAAACTTGTAACTTATGAATCAGATCACAGAAGGACCCTTTAATAAGCTTTTTATAAAATAAAATTAGAATTTATTTGCATTAATTCACAATTTACAATGTTATATATATATAATTTAATAATTATTTTCTTTTTAATTTCCCGGAGATATAAATATTCCTCAATTCGTGCAATACACATATACGCATATATATATATAATTTCTTGTGGTTTTTAATGTTCATGAGTTTGATTGAATATAAGATATTCGAGGATATACATTGTAGTGTAAATTTTAAATTTAAAAAAATATATATAAATGATACTAATGTAGCTTAATGCATGCGTAATTAGTATATAATATTTAAATAGGCGCATATCGTCAGTACTAAATTGAATGTAATTATAAGGCACTTGAATTTTGACTTTCAAACTCCCCACAGTTATCCAATCCATCTTATACAATTGATACACACGACCACATAGATGTGAAAAAGATAAATGGTCTCCAATATATATATATATATATCTGAACCAGATATATGGTATCCAATATATATATATATCGTTCTGAACCAGTACTCATCAGCTATTCCAGATCACTATCTTCCAAACATATATACAATCACTGCTCAGTTTATATTAAGGTGGAAAATGTTCAAACTTTAATAGACAAGCTTCAATCATCTCCACTCTCCAACTCTTAAGCCATTCTTATCATTGAAAATCCGAGGATGGAACAATAAAAGCCCATGTTGATGCCAATATTACTGTCATACCCACATTGACTTTAAATCTCTCAGACCTCTTACATATAGTATCTTAATATGTTCATTTAAATATTCAGAAGAGGAATGGGCATAATACAGACAGAATATATAATATTTAAATACATGTATATTATCAATACAAAACTTAATGTATTTACAAGGACTTGAACTCAGACTTTCAAACTGAGTTGATGAGTGGAGAATATTAAAGTGTGTCCATTAATGTTTGAAGATATGCTATCTTAATATAAACTGAGCAGAGATTGTATATCAGTGTGAGAAATGGTGATCTGGACCAACTAATGAGTGATGGTTCAGCACTAAATATCTATATTGGAGATGATTTAACTGTTCCACGTGTATGTGGTCATGTGTACCAGTTGTATAAAATGGATAGCTGTCAATAGTTTGAAAGTTCTGTGTTCATGTCACTATATCATTAAAAACCATTCAACACTTAGACAATCCCAATATCAATAACAATGAACAACTTCAAACTGTTGTCAAGGTAACATTCTTTTAACAATAAAGGTGAAACCCCCTTGCTTATTAATGGTCTAATATATTTATATAGACACTAAAGATTGCAATTTGACCACAGAGATTGAAATTATTGATACAATGAAGTTTAAATAAACCTCCTTAAACGGGTAAATATGACTTGTTCTGAATGCAGACTAATAAATAGTCAATTATAACATTACAAACTGCAATTATAAATTTCAAATTGCACCCAAAGTATTATTTAAATAATAAGTGTAATAATGTTCAATGCTAAATATTGTTATATGCAATCATTAATAAACACACACACATATATATATATATATATATGTAGATAAATTATAAGTTTTTGGGATATACCGTGTCTTATTTTCCATTGAGCACGATATTTCGACGGAATAGCAACTGCCATTTTTCAAGGTTAACTTTTTTCAAAAGTTAACCTTGAAAATGGCGGTTGCTATTCTGTCGAAATATCGGTGCTCAATGGAAAATAAGACACGGTATATCCCAAAAACTTATAATTTATCTACATCATATAACCATGAAAACATTAAGTATAACATATATATATATATTTGTAATTACATATTGAACTATTTTCATTATTAAGATTTAATTGTTAATGATTTTATAGAAATTCAAACTTGCAAAAATTTTAATAAAGATTAAATTTTTCTAATGCGGGAGTGAGAAATACCTGCAGCCCATACACAAAAGTAACATTTTTTAAAAATGTGTTTTCCAAAGATTATATTATATAAATTATGCAATACACATTTGGTAATATGTGAGAGTTATTCAAAAGTACATAAACAAGTATATGGCTGATTGTGAGCCAGGAATTATGCTTATTTTAAGGAACTTTATTTAGTCTTCAAAATCACAATACCCCATTCTCAAACAGATTTTACTATTACAGAATTTAGCAATCACTTAATGATTATGAACAGTTATTCATATGCCATGCTGTTTGCTGCATGCATAAACTATATGGACATTTCTCATATGTCATAGCATTAGTGGGGAAGCAAATCCACTAACCTGGGACAACTACTTGTAAAGCAGCTGCCGCTGACCTTTTGACCACCAATGTTTGACAAAACTATGTGGACATTTCCATACTCATAATTGAGTTGTTACCTATCTGTTATTTAACCTTAACCAGTGCATTTTTGAAGTCATATTATGATCTAACAATGAATGGTGCTATGAAAAAATGCAAAATTGAAAATGAATGTTACATTTTTAATAATGCAGGGAAATACAAGTATTTTTTTGGAAATATTGATAACAAACAGTATAGCGCTGCATGAATTTATTATTTTCTTTGCAAAGAGTGCTCAGCTTATATTAAGATAGAAATTACTTAAAATTTAAAAGAGAAGCTTCAATCTTCTAACCAATGATTGAATGCTCAAAGCTCTTGATATATTTAATATTGTAGCCATAGCCTTATAGATATTGTCAATCTAACCCCTCATATTATTGGACCATTAGGTATCCATTTATATTAATAGGAGAGGGATAGACTGGATGGGTTGGACTTATACTGTGATGCAACCTATTTCCAAGAAAATGTGTATATTAACATATTCAATATACTGGATGTTTAATATAATAAATAGAGAGGTTTGAATGTAGGAATTTCAGTCTATATTCATTCTACACTCTATCTTAAACAATTGATACACATAACCACACACATGTGAAAATGATAAATGATTCCCAATATATACATATTTTGTGCAGAGCCAACACTCATCGTTGAGTCAGATTGTAATCTCACACACATATGTATAATCAGTGCTGAGCTTATATTAAAATACCAATTCCTTATCTTTAATGGACAGACTTCAATCTTCTCACCCTTCACAAAAAATGTTTATTTCATTGAAAAATCAACAATGTGATGCTCAGTGACTTTGATGGATTTGACATTGTGGTCATACCCATGTAGGAATTATGCCAATCTAATTCTTCATATTAACAGACCATTACATATCCATTTATAATAGTTAAAAAAAGGATAGACTGGACTTATACTAAGATGCAATCTATTTCCAAAACAATATGTAATTAATGTTTTCATTCAGTCTACTGAATGCTCACTAGAGTAAATACTGGAAATTAAATTTAGGACATGGTCCAGATCATCATCTTCCACACACACACACACACACACATATATATATAATCAGTGCTCAGTTTATATTAAGGTAGCAAATCTTCATTCTTTAATGGACAAACTTCAATGTTCTCCACTCTCCAATTCTTCAGCCATCTAATGTCATTGAAGTTCTAATCATGGAACACTCAAAGTCCTTGATGTATGAGATGGAGTGAAGATCTGTAGGGAGCATAAAAGTATAGACAGTATTCTTGTACACCTGGGTATCTTTTTATGTGGTAATAGGTTCCACAGAAAACCTGCATTAAAAAAATTGCATAAAAATAGACTTAACTTACCTTGAAAAATGTGGGATATGTTCTGTAATTTTTGAAATCTCATATAATCAAAGCAACAAAGTAAATTTACTGCAAAATTTGCATAAAAAAGGAAATAAACTATGACTAATAAAAAGTTTCAAATATTAGAAAAAAAAATGATAGAAAACAAACTTTTTTTGCTTTTTTTATTATTAACTATTTAATTTTATTCAAAACAATATGTTTTTATGTTAATTTATTTTACATTTTTTCATACATATTTTAATCAATATCGCTATTTGACAATATGCAATTTATTTGTGAACCAGTAAGACATCAGATTCATCAGAAGAAGAAATACAATTAGCACCAACTTTAGTCTCATGCTGGGTTAATGGTTTTCTGTTGACAATGTAATCAGTAATTAAACTTTGAGACAATGATTTTACTAATTATTTATGAAGCTCATGATATCCAGACTGCTATGTCTAGCTATTAGAGAATGCACTTCCATGAGTGCAACTATATATATTTAACCCACTTCTACGAGTGTGTTAATAATGACTAATGGTTAAATTTTTTTATACATATATACATGGAGGAACTTTTAGACAGAAAAAAGTTAGAAGTAAGAATATTTAAAAACTTTTAAAGATACATTCTTTTTAAATAGAAATTAAAAGTTCTTAAATATTTTTACTTGTAACTTTTTTCTGTCTAAATGTTTCTACATGTTTATATGTGTATAAAAGAAAATATAAACATACACAGACATACAACTATTTAGCTCTCATTGGAATTTAGTTCATAATTTGTGTCATTAACAATTAAAATGATTATCCAATAGATTATAAAGTTGAAGACTTTCTCGAATCATTTTTGCTGTGAAACAAACAGGTTCCACTTCTGTTTCATTATCTTTTTCTAAATCTTCTATGGTATCTAAATTTATTGCCAAACCTTTTTTCAACAGGCATTTAAAGTATGTAAAATTTAATGCATGTATATAAAATGGGGAAATTCCAATTTTAAGTAAAATATGTACTTCTTTATTGCATAAAAGAAAACCGCATAAAAAGATATTAAGAAGAAACATGAACCGCATAACTACAAAATTGCATTAAAAAAATCCACACAAAAAGAGACCTGGGTGTATTTAAATATTAACATATTTCCCCTGTATACTGCCCGTCCATCTTCTGTGTATTTAAATGGATATATTAGAGTCTTATACATGAGAGATCAGAGTGACTTAAGGTCAACATCAGAATGACAACAATATTGTCATCTCCAAGGACATTGAGTATTCCATCATCAGAATCCCTTCTAAATATATATATATATGAAAAACAAAATCAAGTTTTAATCACGTTAAAACCTGCTGACGCTTGTATTTATGATCAACAGATGGCGTTTTTACCAAAAACACGATCAAGCGTTTGTTTACATAAACGATCAAAGAGTCAGAATTAACGAAAGAGATAGTTAATTCTGACTCTTTGATCGTTTATGTAAACAAACGCTTGATCGTGTTTTTGGTAAAAACGCCATCTGTTGATCATATATATATATATAGTGAAATAACATATTTCATGTTAGTGATTTGAGACCACTTTGTAGCAAATAGAAAGGTTATATTAATAGGGGAGACAGTTGACAAGATTTGTAAAGAAGTTAGTAAAAGTTATTACATGGACATTCATTATTAAATGAAAATAAAGAGAATTTTCTAAATATATGTGTATATGTTGATATAAAATCATATAAAAAACTATTATGTTTAGCAAATATGTTTGTAAAAACATATATCAGATAAGTATAATTTAAGAACTTACATTTTATTTTTATGTTTTAATTAAATAAAAAATAAATAAATGTTTACAATGTAATTAAAAATTAATAGATCAATTGTATAAAAACACACACAAAAGAATAGTTATCTATTGATGATGTATAACAATGAAATTCACCATTTTTTAATAAAAACAACAAAAAACTAAAGTTTGGAATGTTTGTCCTGTTAAAATTAATTAGTGCATATATAAAAATGACTTTAATTGATCAAAAATAAAAGAAAAAAGATTTTCTAGATCACTCTGATCTTAATGAGAGGTAAAAGCAATAATAAAATAAAAAAAGGACTTGGCTGAACTTGAAAACAAATGTTTTTTTTTAATTTACAAAAGAAAGGAACAATTTAATAATGTTCATGTAAACTTACTAAAGATCGTACTTATCAAGACTTCAATAATTTCAGAAGATGTAATATGGATTATTCTGGTCAAACTTACTTTTTAAAAAGAAAATTAAAGCCTGAGTTTTAATTTTGAAAAAACAAAACAAAACATGACAATGTTTGGATTGATAACTTTAGGAATTGCCTATTAACTATTGCATATAATTTATCTGAGATTCTCTAGGAAAGAAGAAACAAAAATAATTATAGCTACTGCTATGTATTCAAAATGCAATCATTTTGAACACCAACAAACAAAAATAGTACATAATAAGAATAGTGAACTGTCTGCTACACTCACAATACAAATATCTCTATAGTTACCTATAGTTTATTTCCCCCAAGGCAATTTAAATCTGGATGCTTTCAAGACAGTTCCCATTAGTCTCAGTTTTCCAAACTCACACATGGATTTGTCATAGAGCACTGTGACTATCACTATGCACTTTTTAGCTGCAATTACTTTCATCTCTCTGCAGCAGTCCTCTTGGTAAATTCACGGAAAATCCATTGGAAAATCAACTCTCCACATCTAGCTGCTATCCAGATGGTTTCCTCTGGTGCTGGTTTCTCAAACACTTTATGGGCCTCTTCAGCTGCTGTCCATGAATATATTTTCACTGAGAGCACTACACAGTAACTGAAGCTACTGGAAATTACATCTGTCTGCAAAATGAACTGGAAATGAACAATGCACTTTGTTGCTTACTCTATAATTTTTAATTACTCACACAATTAATTAGTTTCTTTCCTATACAATAATGTTTTTAGTTCTATAACTAATTAATTGGTGCCTTAGGAATTCCTTTCATATAAGGTAATATTGTCCATTAATTAAATAGTTCTCTTATCAAGAAATATTTTCAATCAGCAAATATTTCTTGGAATTTATCAATCACAATTAACATAAATTATTTAATTAAATTTACCACTTATCAACTCACAAACTCTATATATTTTTTTAATATTTTCTATTTTCTCTAGAGTGCACCAACTTATATTAATGTAAATATATTTTTACAAAAATACTCTACCTCCTCCACTTCAGAAAAACCCTTATTGTGATGCCTCACCGACTTGGGTCTTTTTTTTCTCTTTCCAACTTGGAGAAACACTTGATTTTTCCTGTTTTTTTCATTTTAGAAGTGTCCATTTCAAGCTGCTGCTGAACTTCACTATTTACAGGTTAAATGGTGACTGTGAAAGGATGGTGGGGCTCAGCTTCCAGTGGCATTTGTGCAAGCATTTTATTTACTAACTTTCACCAAATGGAATCACATATATTTTCAGCAAATATGTTAAACATTTCACTTCCATTGTCAGCATTTTGGGTACTCCCCAGTTTTATGGTTTCTGCACCATTGTTTACTAACTAGCATTTACATTTTCACCATGTTTCTCTCAACTGCAGCTAAGCTTGTTGTGTAATTGAGACCTATTCACTACTCACAGGTGAAATGCAACTGTGCCAGCATATTGCATATTCGAAATGCAATCATTCTGAATACCAACAAACAAAATAGTACATAATAAGAATAGCAAACAGTCTCCTACACTCACAACACAAATGTCTCTACAGTCCCCTATGGTTCATTTTCCCTGATGCACTTTAAGACTGTCTGCTTTCAAGATGGTTCCTATTGACCTTGGTTTTGCAAACTTTTTGGCCCTGGTCCAGTTCAGCTGCATGTGAACACATATGGCTTTTTCAAGGAGCATTGTACCTGTCACTGTGAGCTTCATTTAGTTGCAATTACTTCCATCTCTTGGTAACAATTCTCTTGGTAACTTCACTGGAAATCTGCAGGAAAAGCAACTCTTTGTATCTAGCTGCTATCTAGATAGTTTCATCTGGTGCCAGATTCCCAAACTCTTTGGGCCTATTCAGCTGCTGCCCATGAACATGCTATACATTAACTGAAACTACTGCCACTTACATCTCTCAGCAAAATGAAGTGGAAATAAACAACACACTTTGTTGTTTATTCTATTTGTAATTTTTAATTAATCACACAGTTAATTACTTTTTTCCCTATACGATAATGTTTTTAAATCTAAAACTAATTAATTGGTGTCTTAGAAATTCCTTTCCATATAATGTAAATTAGTCTATTCCATTAATTAAATAGTTCCTTTATCAATAAATATTTGTAATCAGCAAATATTTCTTGCAATTTATCGATCGCAATTAATATAAATTATTTAATTAAATTTACCAGTTTTCAGTTTGCGATCTAAATATATTTCCCTAATATGTTCTACTTTTTCTGGAGTGCAAGAATTATACTAATGTAAATATATTTTACAAAAATTCAACAGCTACAAAATATGCATATTTTGAACTACTATGTAAAAAAAAGCTCTTACATTTAAACATATGATAGTTATCAGCAAGGTCTGTAAGTATAAAAAATTTTTATATCTGCTTTGAAATATTTAAAAAAAAGACTTCAATTTTATAAAAAAAATATCTAAATACATTTTATTTCACACACACACACATATATATAGTTTGGTAATGAAAAATTATATCGTTACCAGTGTGATAAATTTAAAAAAAAAACATTGAGATATTTGCCAAGGAATTGCTTGAAGCTAGATATAAGATGAAACAGATTAACAATATTTTAATTATAATGGTTTAAAAGAGTAGAAGATGGATAGTAAAAAAAATTGGATATCTATTTCATACATTTCAAATGCTCAAGTGAAAATTTTTAATGATATTTATAAAAATGTGTTTAATGTTTCATTTTGTGTTACAAATAATGTTAACAAATTAGTGAATAATTCTAAAAATGTCATACCTATCAAGCAGAAAAGTAATATTGTGTGTCAAATTTTTTGTGAATATACAATATCATATATAGGTGAATCAAGGTGCAGTATTGAAAAAGATTAAAGGAGCATAAATAGTTATACAAGTGTGTAAATAATAATAATAATAATAATTTAATGACTGCTTCAGTTTTCTTGAATCATGAAAGGACATGTAAATATAAATTTAAATTTGATATTGAAAGTGTTAAGATTCTTCATGAAAAGAAAAACTGGGTTTATTGAAGAGAGGTATATGTATATTTTTTGATAATGTCTCAAAGCTAGCACTTGGCTTAGAGTAATGTCTGAAAGAAATATTGTGTCAGAAATGATAAAACCTTGTTGATAATAATTAATGCCATTTAAAAGTTTAAAATAGCTAATAGCTTGTCATAAACTAAAAGTTTTTTTATTATTATTTCAGTTTACCATTTACTTTACCGTAATATTTGCATATTATAGTTTGAAGTTATTTACATGCTATTATTTATATGTATGTGTGTCTGTCTTGTGCATTTATTTCAAGTAATTAGTAAATATTTAGTTTTATGACTGTTTTTCTTTTTGTTAATTTCAGATAATGTCTTATGCTAAAAGAATTGAAAGAAATAGTGTCATATCTGTGTATGTGTATTTATTTTTCAATGTATAGAATGAAATGTATAAAGTAGCTATGAGAAAGAAAGTTATTCATAATATGTTCGATATAGATTGGGATTGAGAATTCTCTCCCTTATAATATCTAAGTATTTGCCATGAGTGAAATATATTCCTAGATTGCATACGTATGCATTATAAAAATGATATGTTATGAAGATGAGTAGTTTATGTTGTTTTATTCTGGTGGTGACACTAAGTTCTACACTAATACTATACCTCAAAGTAGGTGGGAATTCATTATTTGTCATTAGATTTATTAGCCAAGAAGCTTGTATATTGCTCATGTGCTTAAATTTTTCTTGAAGGTTTACCTTTGTGTTATCATAGAATCATAGCTATATGTAATGCAGTTGGTGAATAAATAAATAGTAAGATTAAATTCTTTATGGAATATAGTGTTATATTTGTTGATTGGTCTATGGCATTCTCTGAATTATAATACTTAATTAGTAATGTCCGAATTATAATACTTAATTAATAATTCATAAGTAAACTGATAAGATGCATGATTTTGTTATTAATTATAGCATAAGATATGACACACATGTAACGGCAAATAATCTTGCAGACATGAAAGTATAATATTATTAAATATTTTGAAATCTATCATGCTTTAAATCATCAAATCATCAGAATGATTATTTTTATTTTGAATGTATGCAAAAAAAGATAGATATTTAAAATAATTATTTTATGGAGCTATTTAAAGTTACGCTCTTGACAGCCAAAGTTAGTAATATATTTTATTCCTTTAATTGATAGTAAGACCTCTCCAACTTATATGTTTGTGCCCATAATATGATATTTATTTATTCAGTGTTGTTGGCTAATAAAAATGTCTTAGATGGCCTAAATATATTCAAAGTCAGAATATTGGGGCGTTATTTTATTTGTTAACTTATGTTCATAAATGTCTAATCAATAAATGACAAAATATGTAATAGAAACTATTTCAAACCCAGGTTAGCAAACTTATTTGTGAGTTTAGAAATTAGGACAAGCAGTCCCACCATGAATTAGATATATTTATTTGGATATCAAATGTAAATAAATGCTTATGTTATTTATCCCAAACTTTGTCTCCAGTTGTTCTTATATGCATTCGTATTCTAGTTTCCACATTCCACATATCTATTGCTACATAAATACATTGCTTTGTAAATTTGATAATAAACATACTGAAATCTGATAATATTGTTCTCTTGATCCAGGCATTATATGAAATACTTTACCATTTGATAAATTTATAAAAAGGTTGCATAGTTAGTTTATTATTTAAACAATGATGTGAGATTAAAAGATACCCCATTTCCTTCATTATCAAATTGCTAGTCCAGTAAAACATTATTCAATTTATTCCATTATATATTTTTATTATTTATAATTATAAATTACTCGATAATAGAATTTCTTTAATCAAACTGAATTACAGATTCCCTGAGATCTGATTTCATATTCCCAAATTAACTTTAATTTAGCTATTTAGATTAAGATGTGCTAAATAGTGGAGTTATTTAGTATTGTACCATTTATTTATATGGTACAAATATATTGGCATTTGGTGAAAGCTAAAAAAAAGTAAATTTAGATTTTTTTTAGTATAATTTATTTTTTTAAAAACATACAATGAAAGTTGTTCATCCATGTTTTTTTTAAGTAATTAAAAATAAAAGTAAAAATTGGAGAGAACAAAAGACACAAATTACTAATCTAGATAAGCTAAAAGCAAAATATTTTAGCTAATTAAAGATGGCTGAAGGACTTGATAAAAAAGAGAACTTTGTAATTGAAAACCGATAAAAAATGTACAAGATTATCAACATATATTTTGACAAACAAAAGATATGCGCAGAAATCTGAAAACTGGATCTCGAGTATAAAAAGACAAAGTCCAGTTTGATCAGGATCTTGTTTTATCTGTTTCTTTATAGTCGGTCCTGGATAACAAAATATATCCAGGATCACCCCTACACTGAAATAATTCTGCATGTCAGAGTGAACAGGAGCTTTTGCGGACATTGTGCCTGAAGATGGACACCAGAAAAGCCTTCATGACCGACTAGAAGAATAGGCCACAAGATCAACTTATAACCAATGGCCAAGATCATTCTAACCCAAAAAACTATGCATAGTAATCTACAACCTTCTTGCTAAACTTACCGGTAAGTTATGATTCCTTACTCCCGATTGTGTCCAAACTAAGCTTTTACAAACCATTTTTAAAAATATATGTATAATAGGACCCTGATAGAGACTTTAATTTTATTGATCAAGAGACTCTTATTTAACCAAGAATTTTTAAATAAATGTTTAACTGTTATTTTTTTATTAATGGATTCACATCTGGATTAGCGTGTGTTCTCACCAATTTATTTAATTAGTAATTTCTCTATTTTAATTTATTAGAATAAAAAAATATTTATTTCTAATATCAACTTTTCATTTGTACATTATTAATAATGATTATTAGAATTTATTATTAAATTTATTAACATTAGTTTAATGATATTTAAAAATATAATTTACCTTTGCCAATATGTTTAATAAGTTCCAGGAATAATAATATTTAGGAAATAATTTTAGTTACAGTAAAATATAATACTGTCTTTTAAAAGCATTTTTTCTTTTTAACTTGCAAGATGTGCTGGTTACAGATTTCATCAGATTCTTATATGAATCCTGGCACCCTGATCAAATAAATTAAAAGCTGATTTTGTCAATAGCACAAATCATAACAATTACTAGGTAGAGTTGATCACGAAATATAGTTATGTTTTCAGAAATAGAAACACAACTTTCTTCTTTTTGGCATAACTTGATCAACTGGCACATTTTATATGTGTAACAGAGACCTAGTCAGATGGAAAAATGTTACAGTATTATGCTTTTCTTTTTTTGTTAAAATTATATTGAGGGAATATAGCTTATGTTTAGATGATGGAAGATATCAAACTTGAAATTATATTTATTGACTTTCAGAAATGAAACTTTTCTGGCTTCCATAAATAAGGCATATATTTTATTTTAATGGTTTATAGTATTTCTTTCTTCATTTATTTATATTTAATATGTTATTGACTTTTTGTAACCCTCCACCTGAGCTAAGCTATAAGTTAGGCACAAGTATAAGAGTCTCAGCATTAATTCTAAGTCAAATCATGTGGTAATTTATTCAATTCATTAATAGAATTGTCATCCTGGGAATTTGCTTATATATATATGACTGGCAGCACTTATATGCTTGTGCTTCTCTGCATATAGATTAATTAACATATGAATAATGTTATATCACAATAGTCCTTCTGCTAGTACTGGAATCTATCTCTAAGCAGGATTATTGATATCTTCAGGTAGTATATAATTAAATAACTCTTGGCATATAATCAGCTCCATTCCATCTATCATTTGATGGACTTCAGGCAAGAGAGCCATCTTGTACAAATTATGGGCTATGAAACACAGAAAAGCAGGCCCTCTACTCCATGTGAAGCCAAACTCTACCATTGTAACACTAACAGCAGCAGCAGCTGATTTGCATTCTGAACCTTCAGTTATAACTTTATAGTGATAGTATTGTATATTGTACTCTCTTAATGACCTTTGTAAAAGCCACTTTTTTATTCTGAGTCATAGAATTTGAAAAACGACAATTAGTACATTTTTCTTCTTTATTTTGATTTGAAATAAGTCGAGTTATTGACTCTTTTTTTTAAATTCACTTTAATTAAAAACAATTTTTTTTTCTAAAAGTATTTTTCACTCCTTTAAATAACATCAGATTTTGGGATTTTATCATAAGCTTTAATTTTTAAAAAAAATCTTAATCTAATTATAAAATAGATAAAGGAATTTTATAATTACTGATACTGTATATTATAATATGAAACAAGCTTAATTTTGATTTCAAAATCAGAATTACTAAATATTAACTAGACCTTTTTACATGCTTATAAATTTTTTAAATTCAAAAATTCTTATTTAACACTTAACTATTATTCTAATGTAATACAATAAATATCTACAACTAATTTTGTTTGTGTTTACCTCTACTTTTCCTTTCAACTTTATATATATATATATATATATATATATATATATATATATATATATATATATATATTAATAATTCAAACAAATTTATTTAACACAGTATTCAAAATTAAATAATATATTCTTTACCAGAAGTACTTTCAATTGTTTCACTGACAATCTTTTATCAACCATTAATACAAATGTACAGAAAATAAAAACTTGCATTACCCATCATTCAATCCATTCAAATTTCCCCCAATTCTGTTGTTTTTATATTAGCTGATTGTCTATTCATTAAACCATCTCTATTCCTAGATATCTAGGAATAGAGATGGTAATTCAAGTTTTTATTTTCTGTACATTTGCATTAATAGTTGATAAAGATTGTCAGTGAAACAGTCAAAAGTACTTCTGGTAAAGAATATATTATTTAATTTTGAATACTGTGTTAAATAAATTTGTTTGAATTATTATTATATGATTTAAAAATACAGACATTTAATGGTTATAGTTATATATATATATATATGCACGCACACACTCCTATGTTCTTGTATGCCACGAGACACATAGCCGTCTCAATATATATATATATGTTGTTTAGTATTAAATTGAATATTCACATGATTAGATGTATTTGTTAATAGATGAAACTATAATTGTGAGAAAATTTTAATGAAAATTTTATTTTTTAGTTACTATTTTAATGTTATATGATTTTGTATTATATAAATATGAATAATATGAGAAGAAATGTTGAATGAAGTTCTTATTGTCGGTTTTTTTTATGCATTTATATGAATGACTAGTTAGCTATTATCTCATTTTCATTTTGTAACATATATTTTAGCACCTATGTATAGTATAGTGGACATATTTCTTATATTTGAGTGAATATTTGATAATTATTCTCATATAGACACACACATATATTTTCTTTTAAATATTTAATATCTAATTATTCTTTATAAAATTTCTTCATTTCAACATTTGTTAAATTAATTTTTTTTCTTGTCAGATATTTTGAAGTAAAAATAAAATTTCAAGATATCAAAACCATAAAACTGAAATAAATCACAATATTAAATCAAAATTATGGAATTAAAAGTCAGTAAAAAAATGTAATTTAATTACAGCATCGTTCTTGTTTATGTTTAATGAAATGGAATAAATACTGAAATAATAAAAAGATTCAAATTATATGATCAGTTTTAAAATAGTTTTTGCCTTTTCGGTACTTTTTTGTGTAAAATTATTTTCTATTATTTGTATATAGATATACATCGTTTAACATAAAAGTGGTTCCATACGGAAAACGAATCCAATCGTAGCATACGTATCAAGGGTTTTAACTAATAGTATTTTTTTTAATATGTCAAAGCGTCGGCCAACTGCTTGCAAGGCAGCTGTGCTACCCACTCGGGCACCAACGCTTGACTTAACCAATATTAACCAACAGCATTGATATACAAATCTTCACAAATATGAACAATCTAATTGATTACACACACACTAGGTATTGTTGAGATGGTTTGTAAAGACAGAAAAAATAAAAAGAGAAAATTTAAAAAATTGGTATATCTCACAAAATAAACTTATGGTAAATGAGACAACTAATTGCAATCAATTTAGTAAAAGAATGGATTTCTAAAGATGTTAGCAATGAAATAATACGCATTAAAAATTATAAGCATAGTGCTAGCTACTGAAAATAAATTTTAGTTTTTAAATTAACATTAAAGCATTTGTGTGTTTATATTATATTTCTAGTAATGGCTGGAGTTTAAGCTATTATATATAATATATTAAAGAAAATCATATACACCAGTTATATAAACATATATATATAGGCGAATCTTAATATTTTAACCGCTTTTATTAAAAATACAAGGAAAACGTTTTTTTTTTTTAGGTAAAAAGTTGTTACAACTCCGCCTTTCATTAAATAATACTATTCATCCAATATTGTGGTCAATTTGTGATAAGATCGTTGATTTTTGAGTCACTAAAGAAAATAAATTTAAATGTGGAAGGCAAAAAAAAATAAATTCAACAAATTATTAAAAAGAAACAGGAAACGCTAACATCGTCTATGTCTGAAAAAATAAACGTACAAACTGTTAAAAATATAACAGATTGCAAATTATCGGATAGTGAACTGAAAGTTCTTAATAAAGGTTTTAGTTTTTCTATTTACCATCAAAATTACCGTTTGAGGATATTATTTGTAAAGTGAAAAGTACTTTATCAAAAATACTGTGCACGGAGGCAATAAGAGAAAAAATATACAATATTCTAAGTTAAGCAAATCCACCTAAAAGTAATTTACCTGTTGACAAAAGAAATGCTTTGTTTAAATTAAAAAATGATAAATCGATTACTATTCTTCCAGAAGACAAGAGTAATATTACAGTAATTTTGAATACTGGTAATTCTTAGAAAAATTACATAATTTAATTAATGATAACATTTATAAAAAAAAAATATAGAGATCTCGTGGCATATCTTAAAAAGAAAACGAAAGTATTAATTTATAATACTGATCTTTCTTATACCTAAAGAAAAATCTTTTTATTCAAAGTTATATGGTTTACCAAAAATCCACAAACCAGACATTCCATTAAGGTCGATTGTAAGTGCAGTTGATTCACCAACACAGTCATCTTCTTTTCTACAGCAACATTTAACAGAAATGTCATCTTATGTTAAGAATGCAAATCATTTTCTTGAGTTTATCGGAGATATTAAATTAATTAAAAATGATAGTTTGGTAAGTTTTGATAGTTTCGCTTTTTACTAGTGTACTTGGAAAGGAAACTATTAAAGTTTTGAAAAATATTCAACTGTCTGACTTTTTGTTGTAAGATTGATTAAATACTGCTTTTTAAATACTATTTTTTGATGGTCAGATGTATAAACAAACATCAGGTTTAGCTATGGGTTCATCGATTTCTCCAGCATTGGCTTCTATTTTTAAGAGAAAATGGGAAATTTTTTTTTACTATCAGCAGTTAAAGAACTGCATGGCTGAGGTATGTTGATGATATCTTTGTTATTTGGCTTCATGATAAGCATTCTTAATGAATTTTTAATTTTCTTAAATTCTTTTTACAACAACATCAAAATTATTACGAAAGTCAAAAATAATAACCAACTTCCATTTTTAGATGTTTAATTGAAAGGAAGAAAGATGGTTCTTTATCCCATGGTGTATATAGACAGCAAACACACACTGAAAAATATCTATTTTTTTCTTCTCATTACCAACCAGAACAATTATTTTCAGTGACAAAGATATTGTTACATAGTCCTAAGAGACCTTCTGTTGACAACCATTTTCACCAAGATAGAGCTTTTTTATATAATAAGAAAAAATATATTGATACTTCAAAAATTAAGACTGTTTTGCCATATATAAGAGGAGTAATTGATATAATTGGTAATGTTTTAAAGATAAACAATATCCATGCAATTTATATTACATTTAAAAAAATAATGATTTCCACCATTGGAGTGTCATGTTGTATATGAAATTCCAGATAGAGTATGTTTACATTCATACATTGACAGACCAATCATAGAGTAAGCATAAGAAAGGTAAAACACATTTTGACAAAAATCTAATTCATCAGCCATTTTTTCATACATTAAATTAACTAACCATGGCCTCAATTTTGATAAAACACATATTCTGGCAAAAAATAAATAATATGACTTGAAACTGTTAAGAAAAGCTTTAGGGATTTTTTTAAAATTCTAAGACTATAAATGAAAAGTGTGAATTGAGGAAAATTGACAATAATTGGAAAAAGCTATTGGAGGATAAAATAGTTTTTAAAACTTCTCAACCAATAGAATTGGAGAATGAGGAGAAAATAACAAAGGAAATCTCACCACACACATTCTTATGATTTGAGAAAGAAGAATCTCTGAGGAAAATATTTGTCATTGTACTGAAATGCTAGCTATTAAACTATTATATTTTTATTGCATGGAAGCTTCAGAAATAATCCTATGAATCCACCATTTATCCATGAGAATATTAGATTGAATATATATATAAGGTTTGAGAGCCTTGTAGAGAGAAAGAGTATCAATACATTATTTATGTGAGAACACAAGCGTCAATGGTATGTGGAGTATTGGGAATTTTATTCCATTCAAATAAAATGTAATTCAACTAGGTGTGTCTGAGTTAACCAAAAAAATTGTTTTCTTATAACCTTAATATAAATGTATTATGTGTGTCTAAAATTTACAAGTTAATTTTTATCTTTATGTTAGCAGTAATCTGGCAGTTTCTTAAGTAAGCGTTTTGAACGATACGTGTGAGTATTGAAGTAATACACAAAATCCGTTTGAGCTTCTTGGTTAAATTTAATGCTTGTTACACATAATAATAATACTCATCTCTGTTAAATATTCATAGTCAACAATAATTTTTCAGAATTCAAATACATATGAGGCACTTAATCTATTATCCATCAAAGAATTATTAATATTACAAAATACGACTTTAAATTTAAATAAAGTTTACTTACAGACAACCAATCTAAATAAATAACAACTGAATATATGAATGATTGCATTTGGAAGTATATATAAATTAAATACTGAATTATTATCTTTATTATGATGATCTAAAAACGTATGTGTGAGCATATATATGTGTGTGTTCTTAAAGTATGATATCTAAATCTGATAATATTATCTACTCCTTTAAGCTTGACGACTAGCTAGCATACGTTACATTATTTTAATGCTCTAAGAAACGAATAAACAGATGATCAGATTTAAAGAAAATGAGTATACCTTTATCATATTTGAATAATATTAATCCACAAACATCTAAGACCATTATACCAAAAGTAGTTTTGTAGCTTTTAATAATGAAATAAAATAGAATGATATAGACCTAACTCTAGAGTTTTGATACTTCATCTAGAAAAGAGTAAAAACTTTTATTGCTCAAATTTAATAACAGGATGCTGTAACATATATACTTTGCAATAATTTTTATTTTCATTTATATAAAGGAACTGTTGTTGGTATAACCTTTTGGTGAAAATGATGAAGTTGATGACCTAGATAATATGTTCATGGCCAGGTCTTTCTTGGTGAAGAAGATCAACCTTAAAGTTTCTTAATAGATGCTTTCTTTGGTCATCCTACCCACACCTGAGAAATCTAGAAAATTAATTTGCATTTTTTGCCCTCTATTGAGAAATTTTGGTAACATTTTTATTTTACAGCTTTAAAATTCACACACACACACACATATATATATATATTAATTTTAAAAAAATTCAAAAGACACAAGGATGATCAAATAAACAGGAATTTCAAAGTACCTGAAACCACACACTGATGCTTAATCATTGTATATTTGCTATCTCAACTCTATGAGATTACTTTGAGAAAATATTATGAGGTCTAAAAACATGACTTTTTGGAATGATTATGATTATTTTTGTATTGTAATTGTATAATAATTATCAAAAATCAAACATATATATTATTACATATTTATTTTATACAGAAATGTTTTATTTTTAAAAATAAAAGATTGTATTCTTCTGTGTAATGTTACCATAGTAATTATGGTCATGGAAAATACAACTGTCTAGAAATAATGCCATTCAACAGAACAAAAATTATAATATTTAATGATATCACAAAATTTACAAAAAAATGTAAGCTTTTAAAGCATAAATTGGTAGAATTATGAGATATTAAAAATATTTCATTCAGATATTTAAACCAACAGCAAATAAAGATTTCATTCATTTTGCAAATTGATTCTACTCCACCTAAAATTTGGTGATGCAACAGTGCTTTGTTTTAATTAAAATTAATTTTTAAAAAAAATTTCAAAAATCAAATGTGATTTTTTAAAAATTTATTTAATTTCTAAACAAAAATATATATCAAATGAGGTCAAATTTATTATATTTTGATAAATAATAATGGTTCAATATTAAAGGGAAAGTTGAAAGCTTAAAGCAAGTCAGAAGACAGAAATATGTCAGAATGATAGATAGTTATGAACCTCTAATTGCAAAAAAATTATTCCTTTACTATTTGGTTGTTTATCATAATTTAAAATATAATTCTTATTGCAGTAGTTTATTTTATTATATTTAAAGAAAAAAATCTATAAAGATTTATTCATGTCTGAAGAATGCTAATCAAATTTTTGAATGTCTGATTTTAAGCATGCCATGTGACTATTCCTTGGTATTACATCCCATAATATTCATAGATTTAATTATGTTCTTTTTTTATCACATTATGTTTTAACTTTAACTAATTTTTATAATAATATATATTCCCTTATATATATATATAAAAGTCATCTTTTTAACTTACATGCATACAAACCAATTATATACACACCTCACTTATATATATATATATAAACATTACAAGCATAAAGCTAAACTAGTCAATATAAAATCAAAACTACCCCAAATCTAAAATTAAACCAAACCAGCATAAAAATAATATTAAAACACAACCTAAGGTTTCACTGCTACAAGCAGACTTGAGAAGTCTGCTTGTAGCAGTGAAACCTTAGGTTGTGTTTTAATATTATTTTTATGCTGGTCTGGTTTAATTTTAGATTTGGGGTAGTTTTGATTTATATATATATATATATATATATATATATATATATATATATATATATATATATATATATATATATATATATATATGGCTGCAGAAAGGAGTTTGCTATGAACTAAAAGGAGACCTTTTGATTCCTCTTGGAGGCCTTAAAAAAACCAAGCAGGGCAAATTCCTAATGTCCACTCAATACATTCTTGTCGTTGCAGCTGTTATTACTATGTAATTATTCATATAGTATACGAACATGGATGAGCTGCTCACCAACATGCATTAGCCAGTGTGGTGAGTTTATTGGCTTTTTACCTTTGAGTTTAATATTTTTTCAATATATACAATCATGATAGCCAAAAAATATCATGGCCCTTATTCACAGGAGGCTGTAAAGTCACCAACCAAGGCAGTTGGTTGGTGGCCGAAGGTGGAGGGTGCTAAGAATCCCCTGATTGCAGACTCAGGCTGCCTTTGGTGATGACTTTTTATTTAGCTACTTACAACTGCAGATCACTTTCAAGTGAAGGAATATTGCAAGAGTTAGAAGAAGAACTATCTTATATTAAATGGGACATTATTGGACTTTGAGAAGTTAGAAGAAAAGATGAAGAAACAATTGATTTAAAAGTGGAAATATACTCTACTCTAAAGGCACAAATATTGGAAATACAAGTGGAGTAGCATTGATTATAAGTAAAAAATGGAAGAATAACATTGTGGAGATTGATGGTGTATCAGACAGAGTGGCAAGATTAGTTTTACAACTTAATAGCAGATACTAAATGCAGATAATTCAGGTTTATGCCCCAACAAGTTCTCATAGTGATGAAGTTATAAAAGATTTTTATATGGATGTACAAAAGGCTTTCGATCAGAATAAACAACATTTTAAAATTGTTGTGGGAGACTTTAATGCTAGAATTGGTAAACAAATGACAGATGAAAGTGCCATAGGTAGTTTTGGTTATGGTAATAGAAATGAGAGGGAACATAGACTTGTGGGGTTTGCAGAAAAAAAACTTTATATTATGAATTATTTTTTTGAGAAAAATGTTAAAAGGAAATGGACATGGAAGCATCCAAATGAAGGTACAACAGAATTGGATTATATTTTGGCTAACCAAAAATACATATTTCAAGATTGTAATGTTCTCAATAAATTTAACACAGGAAGTGATCACTGATTAGTAAGATGTAAGATACATGCTAATGCAAAACTAGAGAGACAAAAATTATCAAGAAAAACAATATTTACCATTGATATTTTTAATCTTCAGAAACATTCTAATGAATTTAAATTAGAACTTACAAATCGGTTTCAAGTAATAGTAGATTTTAAACATGATTCAGATTTGAATGACCTTAATAGGAAAATAAGTGATACACTTTTAAAAACTGCAACAAAGATAGCTGGTAGAAAAAAGCAGCAATTGACAAGTAAAATTTCTACTGAGACTAGAAAATTTATGAAGAAAAGAAGGAATATGAGGATATACAACAATGATGCATTAAAAAAGATTGAATATCGCGAATTTTGTAAAATGGTGCCGAAAAGAGTTGAAAATGATATAAGAAAGTATAATTGTGAACTAGCAAGGAAAGCTGTAGAACAGAATAAAAGTCTAAAGAGTGTAAAAATACATTTAGGTATTGGTAGAAAATTTATATCTGCAATAAGAAAAAAGATGGCATTATTACTAAAAAGAGAGATGACATTATAAAATGTGTAGAAGACTTCTATCAAGAAGTATATAGTAATAAAGAACAAGTGCATCCTATACATATTATATCTTCCGAATTGCCCAGAATTTTAAATGAAGAAGTGAGACATGCAATTAAAAGTATGAAGAAAGAAAAGGCTTGAGACATGCAATTAAAAGTATGAAGAAAGAAAAGGCTTTAGGTAATGATGGAATTGTAATTGATATATTAAAAGAAGCAGGTGGAGAAATAGAAATTTTTTTACCAAAGTTATATACTAAATGTCTAAATGATAAAGATGTACCAGTTGATTGAAAGAATGCAGTATAAATATTAATATTTAAAAAAAGTGATAAAGAAGATATTAGAAATTACAGACCTATCAGTCTTTTATCAGTTTTATATAAAATTTTTACTAAGGTAATTACAACTTGTCTATAGAAAACACTGGATTTCCACCAACCAAAAGAACAAGCTGCATTTAAAAGTGGTTTTAGTACAGTAGATCATATCCAGGTATTGAGAGAAATTATAGAAAGGACAAATGAATATGAGTTGCCATTATGCTTAGGATTTGTAGACTATGAAAAGGCATCTGATTTTATAAATATTTCTTCAGTGATTAAAGCATTGGATCATCAAGGTGTAGATCCAGGGTATTGTCATATTTTAAAGAATATTTATAAAAATGCAACAGCAACAATTAGATTACATAATTGTAGTAGGAAAATCAACATTGAAAAGGGTGTAAGACAGGTTGACTCCATATCTCCAAAACTTTTTACAGCAGTGCTGCAAGAAGTATTTTGTGGATTAAAATGGGAACCTAAAGGAGTGAAAGTAAATGGAGATTATTTAAGTCATTTAGATTTTGCAGATGATGTAGTTGTTTTTGCAAATAATGCTTTAGAGTTACAGGAAATGTTGCAGGAGTTATCAGATGAAAGTAGGACTAAAGATAAATGTTAAAAAGACTAAAGTAATATTTAATAGATTTTCTCAAAATATGAAAATAAAGATTGATTATGATGAGTTAGAAGAAGTTAACAGTTACAAATATCTTGGTCATATTATTAATACAGATGGAAATATAATGGATGAAATTAATCATAGAATTAAACTTGGTTGGAGTGCTTTTGGTAGAAATAATTTGATGCTAAAAGGAAATATGCCTATGTGTTTGAAAAGGAAGGTTTTTAATAAATGTGTTTTGCCAGTTCTTACTTATGGATCTGTGACTTGAACACTTAACAGAAGAGCAATACAGAGACTTCAGACCACTCAAAGAAGTATGGAGAGATGCATGTTGGGAGTAACAAGAAGGGATCGAAAATCAATGTATGGGTAAGAGAACAAACAAGTGTTACTGACCTCATTGAAAAAATTAAAAGACTGAAGTGGAGTTGGGCTGGACATATTGTTAGAAGAGATGTTAACAGATGGACACTTGAAATTTTAAACTGGATTCCAAAAGATTGCAAAAGACCCAGAAAGAGACCACATGTGAGATAGATGGATGAAATAAAAAAGTGTGCAGGGGTGATGTGTAGAAGAGAAACTAAAGATAGGAAAAGATGGATTAAACTTGGAGGGACATTCATCCTGCAGTGGATTGATAATGGTTGATGATAATGATATATATATATATATATATATATTGTGCCCTTATCTGTAGGTCATAATAAGGTAGAAAGGTCAATTACTAAAAAAATTTTAAATTTTAAGATATGTTTGTATGATATATAAATAATAGTAGGATAATTAGATTTTATAGTACAATTTAGAGCTGAAAATACCTGGTATATAAAAATGTAAAGGATTATTTTAAAGGAAAACAGTTAAATAAAGCTTAATTATATTCTTGCTTATGGTTGGAAAAGCTGGCCATATAAAATAATACAGCTATAAATAGTTAAAAATATATTAATAGTTTGAATATAATATTTTTAAAACTAATAAATTAAATAAATACTATATGTAGTGTTATAATTGTGTTTGATATTCAAATTTAATCTGATATTTTAAGAAAAACTTTAGGATGGTGAGAATTGTATTTAGTTCTACATTTTTTAATTATTTTCCAAATTTTTTATAAAAATATATCAGTTTTGGTAATTTAGACCGAGACGTAAATAAAAAATCATTTGATAAAGTTCGTAATCACGTGACTGTATATTATATACCTTCACACACGCTTGTTAGAATAATAATAAATTTTGTGAATTAGGAAACTAAATATAATTGCCATCGATCCTTAAAGTAAAAGTGGAAGTATTAAATGTTATTTTAATAATTATTTTAAAGTTTAAATAACTTTGATAAAACTATAATTGAATTTAAAAATACTAGTCTAAATAATATTTAAGACATGACGTCATCAATTCTTTATTTTAAAAAGTCTAGTCTGTTATAAAACTAAAATGTGTAAATTTGTTCGCGCTAAAATAAAGTCATTAACCAATCAACGGAAGTAATCCAGCAGACAAAATATAAGAATTAGATGGAGCGGGACGAGAAAGTAATGTGTAAGTGAAAGAGAAAGTAACATATTTTTTTAGCTGATAACACTGTAGCTAGAAAAGTAATATAAATTTAAAATTTTGTATTTATTTTAAAAGTTCTTTTGTAACATATAATATTTTGACTGCCTCTACATGGATTGCTAATTTTAAAAGTTATCTTACCAGGATATTTTATTCAAGTTCGGCCAAAACCTTACAGTAAAATGGAAGTACAGGAAAAAATACCTAAAAATATTGCTAAGGGAAAAATATTGGGAAAGTGCCTTAATACAGCTTTATTTATGCTCAACCAGAAACTTATTATTATAACTCAGAGAAATATAATTGGGACGCTATATGAAAACTTAAAAGAGAAGTTACTTGCGTCAGGAAAAATTTATGACGCACAATTTTATAAGGCTACTTTGAAGTAATTTTATTCTTCTCTATGGAAAAATTTAATATGCGTTTTTATTATAAAGAAAAATTATGTAAAAGTAATAATGAAGAAAGAATGTTTATCTTTTAAAAAGAGACATTACAAAATATAGTACCAGAATTTTAAATAAAGAAAAAAAAGTAATAGAATAATATGAAAGTGTTATTATGTATTTTATGGAAAAGAACGGAAAAACTTTATCTAAGAAGAATTAAGATATTACAAAGTATTCAATGGAAGAAATGCTTGATTAAAAAAAAAATATATATAAAATAAATTACTTAATGAAAATGGATCCATGGAAATAGAAATTTTTATTAAATATTTAAATAAAAGTACCTAGAAGATGCATCGTAAAAGTCGCGCGGGAAAATATTAGCAGACAATATTAGAAGAGAATATGGAGACGTTTTTTTTTTCTTTACAGGATTAACTAATATCAGAATTAATAATTATATTCAAGATTATGAAAACCAAGGATTGTCATCTATGAATATTTATTAAACAGAGCAATAATTGCTTTACCTTAAAATAGAACATTAAGTGACTGAAGAAGAAATAATATACATTTTTTTTTTAGCTTTAATATGAACGGTTCAAGAAAGTTTGATGAAGAAGTACAGTAAATATAGTTTAAATATTTTTTACTAATTTATTTTTAAATATAAAATGTTATGTGAGATTAGGGAAAACATATAAACATAAATTTAGTAATATTAAAAAATTCAATATAATAGCTTGATAGAATGATAGAAATATTGTTTTAAAAATAAAGTGTATGTATGGGAGTCTTATATCTACAAGAATCAATGGGATGGTGAAGCCTATGGAACGCGATCGAGAAGATAAAGATCGTTTGGTAATTTTGATATTTATTTAAAATGCATAATGTATTTTTTTTTAGATCATCTATTGATTAAGAATGATGTGTGAAAGTTTAAATTATATGTACACATTTTATACAACATTTTAAAACATATTATGAGATAGGAGTAATTATGAATATGCATGCAATAAGTTATTTAAAGTATATTAATAATATAATTCGACAGAACAATTGTGTGATTCTTTTGAACTTTCATGTAATAAAGTATTCAGATATTTTAAAATAGTTTGCATATGATAAAATATACGAGGAAAGTAGTAAAAAGATTTTCTTAAAGAACAGCAGAATAGTTTTGAAATAAATGAATTTTATTATTGTTAGAAATGCAGATAGGAATTTGTCGATGTACTGTATAGAAAAATCTTGAGAAATAAGATCGGATAGTGACTTGGTAGTACTAGTGGAGAGGAAACCAAGATGATGTTTTTTATTAAGAAATAGGAAAAATAAAGTATTTGGATCATATTTAGTTTGTGTGATTTCAGTATAATTAACTAAGCCCTATCACTGAACACATATAGTTTGGACAGTGTTTTTGCGTATCTTTAAACTTTTTGATGTTATAATAAAGCTGAAGAAATAGCTTTAGCATCACTCCTATAATAGAGGTTGGTAGACAGATAAAGGTCACTCCTCTATAGTGTCTTTTAATTCACTGTGCCATGATTGTAAAGGTTTATGATGAGTAATATTCTAGTTATATTTTGATCCTATGCATCTATCTTCGCTATCCTTATTTCGTGAACCTGCATCGTCAGAAAGATATTTTCAAAGAAATAATGAATAAAATAGAACTGAAGATATGTTATCATTTATGTAAGAATAGTTTATTTACTGGAATGTATAGAATTGTGTAATTTTTAAAATTGAAAGTCCAAAATATCATAAAGAGAGAAAGAATCATATAATACAGTTTAAAATTAATTCGGAAATGAATATAAGATTTTTTAAAGAGAAATCTAAACAAAGTTTTTTTTTTAAGTGATAATAAAATTTGAATGTTTTAAATAGTATTTAGAAAATAAACATTGCATATTTATTAAGAAAATAATTCAATGGTGTGTAATAAACATATACTTGTGCATGATAGGTTAATGGTTGTAATTATATCATCCGAAATAAGGCTTGAATGAATATATTAGGTTTAACAAACATCGGATAATGAACAATAAAACTTAATACCGAATGTAGAAGAATGTTTTTTTTTGAATTTGTGGGATTCCATACAACCAATATAAAGCTAGAATTTTATTGTTTTGTAGAATATTTAATACGAATGTAAATTTTGTAAAAATACAATTTTAATAATAGTAGGGATACAAAGTGTTAATGATAATCATATGAGAAATGCATTTTGTAACAAGCTAACTATAATAAGAAATCCAATAATAATAATACTGTATTTTCTTAAGCATTTAAAAAATAAGAGTTAACTAGGAAAATAAATAGAAGTTTGATTTTCATTTTTTATAAACTAGGAAACTAAATTGAGATAGGAGAGTAAGGATATCCAATGTACATAATGTAAAATATTGTTATTTATTTATGTTATTAATAAACTTTGTTGTAAATTTATTATAAAGTTTTGTGTCAGCGTTGTTATTTCTCCACATGGATGCATGATATCACGATACACTTATAATTGAAACAGACATATAGTTTTTGCACAAAAAGGGTAAACATAAAAGTGTTATAATAATTTTGAGAATTTATTGGTATGTTAAAATTAAAAGATCATAATTTTATATTATTTATTGGTCATAAGTTGGTTGCCACAATATTACATTAAATTATATGCTAATGTTGCCACACGTATTCTGTTGTCAGATTATTAAAATACTACCACGTACTTATTTTATTTATTTCATTTAAGAAGAAATAAGATTATATTATACTATTGTTGTTATTATTATTTTTATTATTGTTAGTTGCTGTGTAGTAGATTATGACATAAAATTCCCTTTTCATAGTTTACTACCGTAATTTTAAATCAGTTAGAATACAATTTATGAACCTGAGATTTTATTTTATTTTATTTTATTTATTTTATTTTTATTTTATTTAATTGAGCTAGATTCTTATTATAAAGGATATTAAGATATGATTATTATTTTAATCGTAGTGAAGAGAGCTTAGAAAGTCGTAAGAATACTATGAGTTAGTTATTTGGTATAGTAAAAAGGGAATAGTGTTCTTATGCCATTGGGGTAGTATCATGTGGATAATATCTCAATGTAGTCTATCTCGTTCCCCGTATCGTCACTCCATGTCTCATGAAAATAGTAAATATTTGTTAATTCATTTTAAAATATATAACTGTATTTGTATTTGAAAGATTAGAGCTAGTAATCATTTTAATTAATGCTGAATATTTCATTTATTTATTTGTTAACTGAGCTAGAACCCGGAATATGCGTAATTTTAAACAATATAATTTTGTTAAGAGAGGACGAGCGGAGGGGGGAGGTTAGAATATATATATATATATATATATTGTAATGGGACACATGACCCACCCACTCTTTATTACTTTTATCTCCTGATGAGCATATTGCAGGAAGAAACTATTGATTGGTATTCACAAACGCAGATGACACCCCACCTAAAACAATATTTCCTGCTCAGCAGAGGATATAGTACCGTGAAGACTGGAAGCATCTACAAATTTATGTATTTGATTTTCTAAACAGCACTACTAGAGTTACACCTCACTACAGCCTTACTTACCATTGTCTGGTTATGCCGAACATGGCTCAGGAGTTATGAGATTCTTGTGAGCAAGATGCTATGAATGACTAGTGATGCAAAATATAATTGAACAATTACATTAATTTTAAGTAAGAACAATTTTATTTAACAACAATTTATTAGCAAGTCCTTCTAATATAGTTCATTATTTGTATCCAAGTTCATTTTTTAATTTATATAATGAGAAGAAGTCTAGAAATATTTCAGGTAGGTTATCAAAGCAAAAACCCATTTTTTGGTTCACATGATGAGAAGAAGTCTAGAAACCTTTCAAATAAGTATACATATACAATTAATGCATGAACATTTTTAATTATTTGTTCCAAGTCTGTATGTCTCTTTTAGATAGGTAAATGGGTAATATCCACAATTCCAGGTTTGTGGAGCATGTCATTTTATTATTTTTAAAAACCATTACAGGTAGGTAAGCAATCCCAGGTTTGTAGAGCATTTATAATCCAATCAAGTATAGATGTATATTTATACACATACATTTTGTTATTTTATTAAGATATAGATAACATGCATATAGCATTTATGATTCACATAGCATTTTTTATTTTAAGAACCATTACAGGTAATATCAGCAATTCCAGGTTTGTGGAGCATTTATAATCCAATCAAGTATATACGTATATTTATACACATAAGTTTTATTATTTTATTAGGATATAGCTAACATGCATATAAGTATTTATGATTCATATAGCATTTTATTATTTTTAAAAATCATTATAGGTAAGTAAGCAGGTAATATCAGCAATTCCAGGGTTGTAGAGCATTCATAATCCAATCAAGTATATATATTATTATATATATATATACGAAAAACAAAACAAGTTTTATATACGAAAAAAAACCTGCTATTGCTTGTATTAATGATCAATAGATGGAGCTTTACCAAGACCTCCAAACAAGCGTATTTGTATACATAAACGTCAGAGTCAATATTCACTGTCTCTTTCATTTTGCTTCACTCTCAGATCAGCTGATTTCAAGCTGATTTGCTCTCATCAGTGAAGGGATAGGAGTTAGAAACTAAACCTAAATATTAACTCCAAGCGTTTATGCAAAACGTTTCTATCAGTTTGCAAGCATGAATTTTTTTGACACCTAAATGTCTTCAAACTCAGCCTATCAAACTAGATAGCTATGTGGGTCTGATAACAGTTCAGTTTCTCCACATAATCAAAGCTTCTGCAATCTATATCATTGCAAGAAAACTTTAAAGGTACATTTATGAAAAACAAAACAAGTTTTATATATGTAAAAACCTGCTATCGCTTGTATTAATGATCAATAGATGGAGCTTTACTAAGACCTCCAAACAAGCGTATTTGTTTACATAAACGTCAGAGTCAATATTCACTGTCTCTTTCATTTTGCTCCACCCTCAGATCAGCTGATTTCAAGCTGATTTGCTCTCATCGATGAAGGGATAGGAGTTAGAAACTAAACCTAAATATTAACTCCAAGCATTTATGCAAAACGTTTCTATCAGTTTGCAAGCATGAATTTTTTAGACACCTAAATGTCTTCAAACTCAGCCTATCAAACTAGATAGCTATATGGGTCTGATAACAGTTCAGTTTCTCCACATAATCAAAGCTTCTGCAATCTATATCATTGCAAGAAAACTTTAAAGGTACATTTATGAAAAACAAAACAAGTTTTATATACGTAAAAACCTGCTATCACTTGTATTAATGATCAATAGATGGAGCTTTACCAAGACCTCCAAACAAGCGTATTTGTTTACATAAATGTCAGAATCAATATTCACTGTCTCTTTCATTTTGCTCCAGACTATCCCTTCACTGATGAGAGCAAATCAGCTTGAAATCAGCTGATCTGAGGGTGGAGCAAAATGAAAGAGACAGTGAATATTGACTCTAACGTTTATGTAAACAAATATGCTTGTTTGGAGGTCTTGGTAAAGCTCCATCTATTGATCATTAATACAAGTGATAGCAGGTGTTTACGTAAATAAAACTTTTGTTTTACATAAATGTACCTTTAAAGTTTTCTTGCAATGATATAGATTGCAGAAGCTTTGATTATGTGGAGAAACTGAACTGTTATCAGACCCACATAGCTATCTAGTTTGATAGGCTTTTAAGTCTTAAGTGATATTATATTGTTAAGACTATTAATTTATGGTTTGACTGAAGATCTTTCAGCCCCATATAGGTATTTGAGTTAGATAGCTTAGTTTGAAGACATGTAGGTGTCTAAAAATTTCAAATTTTCTCCTCAATAGTTACCTTTTAGATAAAGGCTAAATTTGGGTTAGTATTTTTAGATCTAGTATCTGAAGCTAATCTAGCACCTCACTGAGGAATGCTAAAGCATGAAACCATTGGTCTGGGGTTTGAGTGTGATTTCTGATAGATATATTTTAAATGCTTTCTCTTACTAGCATTTTATCAACAAAGCTTGCTAGAGCAATTACCAAAGCTTTTTGTTTTTATTTGCAAGTTAAAAATTGAGTCATGTGATATATGACTCTTTTTTATGTTTTAACATCTACTTATTTACAAATAACATGTTTATTGATAAATATTTTTTAATTTCTTAAATTATTTTAAAAATGATTATATAATAAATAATTTTATTTTTTATTATTTACAGTAGCAATAGAGAAAAAAATCATGACATCTGATAAAAAATTATTTTTTTAACTTTCTTAATTTTAATGTTTTATAATTTTTCATAATATATTTTGATTTTCCATCCGTTCAATTTACTGTAACCTGTTTAGCACAAAACTCTTCCTGTCTATTTTCAATGGACTTAGTGAATCTTTTGTTAAATATTTCTCCATATTTGGACATTTAATGTTTACAATAAAACCTTTTTTATATATAATACAATAATAATCACAATATTATTTAGTACAAATGTAAACTTTTAAGTGTTGTTTTATAATTTAATTTTTTAAAAAAAAAAGTGAAAATAAATATGTAAACAAATTTCTTATCTATAATAATGGCATTTGGTACTATTGGAATTAATTTATCTATTTAAAATCTTAGAATGTAATATTAGATATTTGTATTTTAGGTTCTTAAAAGTAGAGTACATTTAGAGTTAGTTATCATCAAAGAAAGAAAATAAATTATTCAAGTTAATAAAAAAAAAGTTTTAAGCTTTAATAAATCTTTTCTATATCAGTTTGACAAAAACAATTGTATTTTACCCAATACAAACAGCTTTCACTTACCAGAATAAACATTTTAAGAGTTGTTTTTTAAAAATAAATTATTTTCAAATACAATCTCCTATTTGTGTTGAATTTTTTGGTGTAAAAATAAGTCTTTTACAAAAATATTGCATCATAACCTT
Organism: Epiperipatus broadwayi; assembly: GCA_028023455.1. NCBI lineage: Eukaryota > Metazoa > Onychophora > Udeonychophora > Euonychophora > Peripatidae > Epiperipatus > Epiperipatus broadwayi. The sequence continues at coordinate 6,803,200 of JAQFVV010012441.1, read as the reverse complement.
TAATTGGTAAAAAATTATTGAAAATTACAATTTGTTTTAACAAAACTATGGGATACATTTATTTATCCTCAGGCTAAAATGCCTGCCAATCAGAAATTCTCAATTTTATTGCTTTTAGACCATCTCCCTTTCATCATTATTAGGTCAAACAGATCACTGTCAATCATAAGCCTATTTCATTATTTATCTATGAGGAAAAATTGCATTGTTTCAGAAACAAATGAAATCTTTTTATTGGACATTTGCTTTTAAAATGTAAGTAAAAAAATATCAATATCTGATAAATATATTAATTTATGTTTTAAAGGTTTAAAAAATATATTAATAACTTTTACAGAATTGTAATATATTCTAACAAACAGTCATTGATTATATGTTAGAAAATTGCTTGTAGCTTTCTTCTCTGCAATTTGGATTGTTCAGAAATATAACATTTTATTTTTAACAAAGTTGAGACTGTCGAGAGACAACAGAAATTAATCAAGGCAGAGTTGAGAATTGATTCAAGTTGCCAAATTACCATATATTCTGTCATCTAAAGAATTGTTTTGGAATTAAAATATTATGTATCAAGTATATACACTTACATATACTTTTTAAAAAATTATTTTTTCTTCATGAGAGATGAATTGTCACTGATGCAAATTGCATACAGGAAAAAATGAACACAGTTTAATAAGTTTAACAATAAGTCTTATAATGTCAATATAAATAAAAATAATAATATTCAATCTAATTTTATTACAAAGATGTTTAGTGGCAAATATGTTTCATGTTATAAAAATCCTATTCCTAATAAAAAAAAATATTAGCTATCAAATTATACTCGAATTCAAAAATGTATACATTGTCAAATCAAAATGAGCTTTTGAAAAAAAATTAAATGAATACCAGCTATCCTATAATTATATAAAATTCTACAAATAATCAGTTCAATACCCCTTCAGTTTTTTTACTTTTATTTTTAACATGCAAAGATTACAGTGTGGTATATAAATATATAGATTACTAGTTGTACCTCATACTGATCCTCAGAAGCATATTTATTTTATGGATGTATCATTTCAAACTTGATTTCTTTATTATAAGTATTATTTGCAATAACTACTAAAATATTTATATGATTTTTTTTTAAAAAAAGGAGTCATAAAATTGCAAAAATGGAAAAATAAAATATCTTTTATTTAACTGAAATAATTTGATGAATTCTTACAATAAGTTATTATAATAAAATAAATTTACTTTTTATTTTAGTAATCTTTAGCCACAAATTTTTTTATAACATTTGTCATAAGAAGTAGACAAAAATGGTGATTGTTTATATAAAAATGAAGAAAATTTACAGCCATTTAGACTATAAGTGGGATAAGATATTACTAAGTCAGAAAAGGGGCATAAAATGTATGATAAGCTAAATTCAAATTAATTGCAATTTTGCAAAATTGAGCAGACTTAGGAAACTAATGTTTTTGTTTTTTTAATTTACAAAATAATATAACATTAAGGCATTTGAAAATTTAGAATCATGTGTAATACTGTTTGTAGCCATTGCAGATTAATTTAGAACATATAGGAATATTAAATGAAAAAAGACATCATAGAAAGAAAAAATTAAAGAGACAATTCTTATAAAGCAATTTAAGGCTCTATAATAAACAATATTTCCATATTGTTTGTTCTATGTAGTTCTTGAAAAATTACATAACATATGTTTTTAGCTGCATAGTATTTCTGTTTAAATTTTTTTATATTGTTACTATTTGCTATTTACTGTAATGACAATTTAAAATTGTTATATGTTATACTTATTAAAAATGGAAATTAATGAAATCCATTATGCTATTTTTTCATATACATTATAATAAATAATAAAAAGTACATATAACAGCTGTGCATATATATATATATATATGTTAGTTGTCTGCATTAAAAAAAGTCTAATTATAAAATTAAGAGAATTATAAAGGACAAATCTTTACTTCAAGAGCTTGTTACTAACATACTGTGAGTCATTATTTGATGCATTGTTTAAGATAATATCTAAGATATTTTATTTTTGTAAAACATTAGTATTTTAATTATTCATGTTAAAAATTAAATAAAAATGGTGATTAATTGTTATAAGAGTTCAGGCCATTTAATATATGTTATGCATATATATTGAAACAGACACACTGTTTTGAGTATATGTTTAAAAGACTCCCCCCAAATTAAAATGACATACATTAAAGCCAAGTCAGAATAATAATATTTTAAGTCAGACTAGTAATATTTTTAAAAAAGATTAATAATATTTTTTTTAAAAAAAGAAAGAAGTAATGAAATTTGACCACAATTAAAATGATAATGTGAGAATTCATAATGATTTGGTCAAACAAAAAAGAAATCAAACATGTTTATAGTGCAATTAAAAAGAGAAAAGAGTATTTATTTTTATTTTTATTAAAACTACTAAATTAAAAGGCACTTAAATAAAATCAGATGGAAGAAAACTTCTAAAGCAAAATAACTGTAGTCTAATAATTAAAGGTGTCAAGTCACCATGCTGCAGGTAAGTAAGATTAAAATTCAAAAACACATGTACAGATAACACAATATTCACTAATTAAACATCTGTTCCCACCAAAAAGAAACTGTCCAATGATCTAAGGGATTTAAAAATGGGGACAGAATAAAAAAGCATTGCCACCAATGGGATAAAAATTGCATGTCAGATGAAACTGTTTGTCAGAGAGAAAATATATATATAAGCCTTGAAAATTATTAGAAATTATTTATTGATTCAGAGATACAAGATTTATGAATTGACACAAGATTTAGCTACAAGACTACTAGAAAGGTGATTTAATGGAACCATCAAACAGCTTACTAAAAAATCATCCTAATATGATTGACTAGACCCTTGGTCCTCTCTCCATCTACAAAACATGTGAACTCCAGGCCTTGCCTAGAATTTTTAACTGTTCAGCTTCAAGGCAGACCCCCAGTTATTTAGAATTGCATTAGTAATTGAAGACATGAATTTAGAGGTAAGCAATTAGAAATGATTCAATTACAATAAAATATGAATTAAAATTATAGCTACTAATTTTTATAAAACAAAGGAAAGAACATTTTATATTATTAGTCAATTATTAATTTCAGTCAAAAGTTGACAATAGTTTTTTTTAATCTTTCTTCAAAGTGAAACAAGAAATGAAAATTGTTATTACTTAATTACAAACACTCAGACACATATATATGTGTTATATATTTCATTAGTTAAATGCCAATTATTTTATAAAATTTAAGACATGTTCAAATAATAAAAATACTTCTGATAATAATTGTAATAGTTATTTCAAATGAACCAGCTAAATGGAAATGTCAAACACAAAAATCAAAGGTATGGTAAAAATAATAAAATGCTATATGAATCATAAATACTTATGTGCATGTTATCTGCTAATTGCTCTAACAGGATATTAAGTCTTGATAAAAGTGTTTTTGATAAACATCACTGACTATATGATAGGTAGCAAAAATCAAAAGATGTGATGTATAAATAGGTCATAAAGTGACAGTAGTCCTGTCTAGTCTGAATTTTGGTTCAAAAAGTAAGCAGTGAATATTTATTCTTTGAAGATAGTAATTGATAATTAAAATTATTTTCCTCTGAATATCTTTGAAGCTCTATCTTGATGATGGTTTTAAAGTATTTTCCTATATTTCTTCCACCTCAAAACTTATGATCACAGTAGATATCCAAGAAGAATTTACCATGAGTGTCTAAAAAATTGAATTGTGCAGTCATATTTAGAGATGAATAGTGATTTCATAGAGTGCAGCATTGCCTGCTTTAATGAAGAAGGCCATGCCATAAAGAAAAAAGTGGGTAAGACCTATAAAAACCTACTGCAAACATTATCTATTATAACCAATAGCCAAAGAGGTTAAACACGACCAGGGATAAACTGCTAAAGACTTATTCACATAAATTGTAAAAGAATGATATCTGTAGAAATTCATCGTTAAAAATTTAAAAATTTTAAGATATTTGATAACATTTTATCTTTATATTTATCCATGAGGTCTTTATTTTTTTCACTATTTTCTATTGTATTTATTATATTATTCTGATAGCAGTTGTGAATGTATACACAATAATTTCATGTTTATTTATCTATTGTAAATAAATTATTAGCTTGTTTTTTTATTACTTAATTTAGTGTTTTTGATTTTCAAAACTCATTCAAATATATTCTATTAATATCCATGAAACCTGAGAAATCATGCAATCCACTGAGGGACCTATAGAAAAAATAGTAGTAATTTAAATCATATTTTATTAAAATATGAATACTGAAAATATGAACATGAATGAAGGAAGTCAACATTTATTATCTCATATTAGGTTATAGCTTTTACACCACTAATTATGTCATATTCACAAACATCAATGCATGTCTTTATTAATATCCACTTCATTGAAGTGATGTAAATGATGTATTTTCAGATAAAAACTTAAGTTTTTATGCAAAGGACATTCTACTACATATCTTCAAATGATTTAATTTTATATATTTTAAAATATTGAATGGCTGTCAATCTTAACAACTTCCTAATTATATCTATTTTATAAAAATCAAATTAATTTGAAATTATTTCACATAGTGTAGGTTTTATACCACTTTTCTGGAGCTTCAGATTTCCAATTAATTTTTACTTACTATTTTATATAATTATTATATTACATTTTATAAGTGATGAGTATACTAATAAAAACCAACTTTATTTTATTATAATACCTGCATATAAAAAATTGTTTGGTGTTGCATTTTTGTGTGGCATTACTGCTAACTTTTATAGACATGTTTTATCACGAAACTTCAAAAACACCACCTTTATAGTAAAAGAAAGCATTCAATTGTTTACAATTTTTATACAAAAATGAATGTTTTGAAGAGTGATATTTGTGAATGTTAAATAATAAAAATAATGATGATAATGTTTCTGAGACCATGGAATATAATGATAATGATGTGGAAATGGAGAACGAACACAATGCTAAAACTGAACTATTGGCATGTTTAACATTGTAGATTTAACAATAAAACATATAGTATTTTATTTTAAAACACAATCATTTTAAAATTATTTTTTACTTATTATAATTTCCCACTTGGACCTTAATAATATGATAAAACAATAATTTTTTCATAAGCATTACCAAGTACCAGTTGTAGTCTTAATGTAACAAAGTCAGGGATAATTATTATTTACCTTTAAAATTGTTATATATAATATTAAACTTATTACAGATTTTCAAACCATTTTACAACACACATTAATTTTTCCTATCTCACTTAACACCCTCTTTTCTTCCTAGCGAAAGCTTGTGGCTAAGACCTGTAGAGGTCCCTACCTTTGAATTTTTCAGATGCTTATTCCTAATGTTTACAGCCTTAGTAAATATTACATAATCGATTTTGTAAATTTAATTGTCTTATCCTTATGAGCAGTATTTTTTGTTTAAAGACTTAAAATATAATAAGATCTTTAACTCTACATACTATTTATCTTATTTACCCATTTCGTTTTTCAATATCTTTCCATTCAATAATAAATGGTCAATCCCCTTCCCACATTTCCACACAAATCACATCTACAATCTAAATTTTCATTTTTATTTTACCAATTCCCCTTGATTTTTAAACCTTCTGACAATGCAGTAAAGAATGAAGTAATCTAATATTCTACTTATTTTTTTAGTTTATAAATGTTTTATTGACATATAGGTATTTTTTCCACTTATCTATTCTCTTATTCATTTTCCACAATTACTACTTGTAATACATTATTTAGACATAGTAATATAGTGTTTATTTATTAACTTTGCATATTATAAAAGCTTTTCAAAATTTTTATTGTCACATCCATATGTTGTATTTACTATTATATTATGTAGAATATATTTATAATAAAACTGATCAATGAAATAACAATAAAAGAAAATAAATAACCTATGGCATGAACTGTCCAACTGAAAAGTTAGTGTAGTGAATCTAATTGTGCCCAGTAAGAAAAAGTATCTTGCCATACATTTGAAAGGGAAATCAGTCAACAATTTTCAGATCTTCTGACAATTGACAGACATTAAATGGGAATTATGCATGTGTTCACAGGATTGCAGAGCACAATGAGGTATTCCCAAGCCTAGAGTATAATTTTTTATCTACATCCATCACTACACATACGCATGAGATAAGTGAACATTAGACTGGGAGTGACAGGATCCTAAAAGGAAATCACAATATTTCTTTCCAAACAGTAATTATACTGCTAACAACTAGATTTTCTCTGTACATGAAATAATGTGTGTATATATATATATATATATTTCAAAAAGCTTAACCTATTTGTCATCAAGCTAATCTTTTTAAGGTGATAAATTTGAATACACACCTTTAACTAAAGTATATTATTTTTATATTGATATGAAAGATTGCCACTTGATTGAAAGAGATTGAAATTTGTAATTCAAAGAAATTTAAATAAAACTCACATATATGATATAAATTGGTATAATCAATATCTTTACATTTATTTACAGAATTATGTGTTATTCTTAAATAAAGAGGAATATTATTTCTGACCATAATACAGTATAAAAAAACATTAATAACCTAATAAAACAATATTTTTATTAATCTATTTTTATTTATGTATCATAATCTTTCAAACATTTTAAATTTGCTTTTATTTTTCTATTTAAAAAGAAGCTCTTTTGAATGAATAATTTCATTTTTTATTTATAATTCACTACTCATTACTTTTGTTCTTATTTTTTATATTGTAATTAAAATTTTCTGAGATCTCTGGTCAGTATAAGATATTTCCTTTCTAATAATTAAATAAACTGCTATTATTCCTCTCATATATTTCTATCTCATATTTCTATAAGAAACATGCCAACTTTTTAATTCATTTTACAATTTTTGCTTTCTTGTTACCTCCATATCTAACCGTTTGTTTAGTTTTCTCATTTAGCAAACCATTTCAATATATATATATATACTCCTTTACTAATCCCATTCTTCAATATATCCCTATTACCGTTATTATTTTCTTGCAGTAAGGCCATCTACCAGTTATGATCAACCATTAAATATCTACTTATATATAGTTACATGTAAAAAAATTCCAAGGAAAGATAAAAAAAAGCAAAAATCTCTTCTTGAAATGAGTTTGACAAAACGACTATACAAACCAATCCTTGAAACTCAAATAAATTCACATATAATGTTATCTTTTAATTTTTTAGTGAAAAACTTTTTTCCAAAAAATTTCAACACAATGTCTAATAATAACTCTTCAATGTATATTATTCTCTGAGATATCTTTCTAATAGAAACAATCAACATTCCACTGTTTTATAATGACTTGGAGATGATCCTTAATAACATAAATGGGGTATATCACTTTCATAATATTCATGTAAATGTTCACTAAAGCATCCTTATAGGAGGTCTTGCATTGCTAATTTTTTTTATGTGACCAATCCAATAAAAGAGTAATTTTACAATAATGGACTCTATAGTAACACATCCAGAAAATGGAAGAATATGTTGATAGGATTTAATTCATGATATTGCATCTTTAAAATTTTGGAATATCCTTAAAGGAAACTTGTGTAATGTCTTTAATTACATCAGTAAGTAGTCCAAATCTCACTTTCATACAATAAATTAAATAAAATAGAAGCCCAACATACAGGTAAATTAGTTGCAATAGTTATTTCCCTGTGATCAATATGTTTAACTGATATAATTACTATCAGCAAATTAGAATCTGTATTGTATCTCATTATCTATGTTCATCTTTCTATTTATAAAATGACTGAAATATTTAAACTGGTTTACATTCTCAAGGATGATAAGAACAAGTTTTTGAACATTAATTATAAGAACAAAGACTTTCTATATTGCATTTAAAACATTAAGTACATTCTGTTAACTGTCTTTTGAAGTGGTAAAAATAACACAATCATCAATTTATTGCAAATTCAAAATCAAAAAACTTATATGTTTTTGCTTTTAATGGATTCAAATTAAAACTCCCACCATTAAACATTTATGCATCTTAATGTCTGTTTTATTAACACATTTACAAACAGTTTCAAAGATCACTATCACAAACATTTAAAAGAGTTTTCAGCAAATACACATCCTTGTTCAATAATAATTCTTATTTTAAATGCCTCAGAATTTCCACCTGAAGTAATAATGACACTTTCTCTCATTTCTCCATGTAGAAACTGTAAAATGTGGACAATCAACTAAAGGTGTTGTATGATAATTATTAACTATCTAAATATTGATATACCCAGCTTTCTGTATTTGCTTTTCATATTTGATTGAAGCACAAGATATCAAGAATAAAATTATAAAAATAATGTAAAATATTTTATTTACAACTTAAATAAATATTGCATTTGAGAACTTTGGAATACATAGCACAATTAGCATTTTATGTTAAATATAATGTGAACCTAAGATACAGCTATATAGTGAAACTTGAGCTAGTAGTTCATGTTTTAAGATATCTAAGCTTATAATATGAACTCTGAGAGAAGAGGTTTCAAACCCCATAATTGTTACCTAATAAGAGTATTCTTTTAAGATATTTATTATTGTTGTCCTTAATTACATTCATTATTTGAGATTTACACTATAAAAAAAACCTGAGAGATTTTGTGAGTTTGAAAGTACATTGGATAGAGAGATTTATCCACATCGTTTTTATGCTGTTCTCTCTCAAACCTCTGCACCATTTTTTTGTTAACTCACAACAGGTTGGGTTTTGGTTTGCCCTACATATTGGATATTAATATGTTGTAAGATAGCAGCTGATAGTTTTTTTGGTTGTTACAATATATATCAATATTTTGTTTTTAATACTCTTATTGCATTTGCCTGGTAACAAAAAATCAATTGACTTTGCTTCTTGGTTTTTTAAAACCACACTCTTTTTAAAGCATTCATCTATACAGGAAGAAATTCTCAAATAAAATCCTTGAAAGTGTCTTTACTATAATGGATAATAAAGATACTCGATGATTGATCTAATTTTTTTATTTAAAAAAAATGGAACAATAACGGTATCTTTAAGATCAGATGGCACGAGTTCATGGAATTATAAATACCTAAAAAATGCCGATATTTTTGAAATGAACATATATCCATGATATTTTTATCTCTCCAGATATTTTATTAGAACCTGCAATAATTTATAATTTTAAGATTATGAAATGTATTTTGACTTTATTAAATTGAATTTATTTTTACATATCTGAATGATTAGCTACAATGTATGGATCACTAATAATAATTATTTCAATTCCTGTATCATCATTCAAAAGGTGATCATATTATTTCTTTCATCTGTTTAATATATTCATTGCTGAATATAATAGGAGTGTGATAGTGTATTCTAGATCCATATGCTCTTTTCAGTGCATTTGAAAGGGATCTTATATGACTATGAATATCACGATCATATTTAAGTCTTTTTGTTAGCTATTTAACTTTTGATATCAGCATCTCCATATTTATGATAAAGTTCCACATGTAATTTATTATTCTTCCAAGAAGAAAATGCTGCATGTTTTCTTTTAATTAAAACAATAAGTTTATTGTCAGAAAAGAAGTCACTGTAGTTAGGAATCAGAATACAAAAGTTCTTTTTATGCAGGCGCTTAGAAGTATGCATTGGTGGGCTGATCATAGATTAGTACTCTCCAAAATTTAAATGATAGTTGCCTTAAAGAGTATATCTTGTTTTTTTGTATCTACTATACTTGCTAAATTTCAGCAGCTATTAAATACTAAAATTCCTAATTTGAACCTTCATGATTATCACATTACCGAAGTGTAGAATTCTATTATGGATAACCTCCAAGAATCCATAGAAACAGGGATATTCGCAGTGATTAGACTATCAGTTTTCCTCATCTATGCTCTCTAGTTGCTCTGATGTGCCATTATCTTTGACCAGAGAGTACACTTAGTGAATCAAAAGCTCTTGGACCTAATTCGCTCTCTCAAAACCAGAGATACCAAACTAGCACCACCTCCGTTCCTCTCAGACACTTGGGAAATCCTCCAACTCCCATCCTCTCAGCCTCTGTCATAGGACTCAATCACAAAGACATGCATTTCGGACCAGCCTGGATTACACACCATTTCCTCTTTCCACTTCCCATTCCCTTTTCACATGTATCCTTCCCCTTTTACCATGTTGCTCCTGAAATTTCAATTTATCATATAATCATTCCCTTCTAAACCTTTTTCTAACTGTATCTGTGTTTTTTTTTTGATGAATAAACGTTCATCACTGAGAAAAAGTGTGTTATGAATAAAAGTAAATCTAGAAAATAATTACTCATAACAATAAATGTTAATAATGCATTAAAAATTAATACGAAATAAAATTAATCACGAAATTAATAAAAAAATCATATTTATCTGTTTAATATTGTAATTTAAAAAACTGTAAAAAAATATAAAAAAATTAATTTCTTTATTATTTATTAATATGTTAAACTTAATTAAGCAAAAAAGAAAATTAAAACATTTTTTTATATTTTCAGAAAATGATTATATATATATGAGTTTGAAAAATCAATCGTTTATATATATATATAACGTTAATTAAAGAGTTTATGTTAAGACATTCACTAATTTGCATATTTTATAATCAATCAGTAAAGCAATAATGAATGAATAATGTGAAATTTTTTCTTAATTGTCTTCAGTTTAATCAATAAAACCAAAATTAACAAGATACAAACATGAAAATATCAATGTTTTATAATCTAGAGCAATTATATTGCATTTAATTAAGTTTGTTTTAAATTAACATAATCTAATTTTAAATTTAATGGAATTACGTTATATATAATTTAACAATGAACTGTTCTGCAAAGTTTATTGCTGTTAAGTCAATTTAAGTTATGAAGGCGAATACATACACGCACACACGTGTACCCAAATAGGCAGTTGAATAAATAATAAGAATTAAATAGTAAAAAAAAAAAACACCTATTGTATTGTTAAACGTTACTGACATATAATTAAAGAAAAAACAGGATTAGTGTATATATATATCATTAACATTTTTAACCCATTGTCGATCGACTACAAGAAAAAGGTTTTTCCACAATTAATCTATTTTCCCTGATGCATAGTTTCTCTACATAAAAACCAGCAAACTTCCTTATTTCATTCGTCTGTCCCACAGTTAGTTCCTTTCTACATCTTCTACAATGTCTTAAAATGTAATTAAAAACTTCATTTATCCATCTATTTTCATCTCTTCTAGCGAATATATCTGGTCCAGCTACATTTCAATCTTTTAATTCTTTCAGTGATGTTAGTGATAATTGCTTGTTCTTTCATCCACACACACACACACACACACACACACACACACACACATATATAAATAAATATTTGAAAATACAGTACTTAAACGTTATGATCATAGAATTATGGGAAAGTTGACATCATGGAATTATGGGAAAGCTGACATTTTAAAAGTGATAGTTGACAAATCTACAAGTTAGTTGAAAGCGCTTCTAAGTGAAGGTTATATATATATTATTTATAAACTTTTAAATACTGTATTTTCAATATTTATTTATAAATTTATGTATATTATTTTGAAGAAATACGGACATCGATTTGTAATATTATATATATATATAAAGTGTAAATAGCAAATCACATCTTTCCAATCAATATTTAAAATTGACACTATAATATCAGTAATTTATTGTCATGGCAATGCAGATAATATGATTTCCATTTATTCTTTTAATGTTGTTTGACCTTAGTTTGCTCATATTCTATTGGTTAATTTGAAGTATTGGTTGAGATGATTTGATTTATATATAAGGCGAATATTGTTTTGCACATAATATAATAGCTATGATGTTTTATTTAGATTTTCATTCGATTCTCTAGGGAAGTAGGAATAGTTCTATTGAGATATTTAGTACCAATGTTCTGAGAGACATTGCAAACAGATAATCAATTTTCAGCAATGCTACAAAACAGATATACATTATCTATTAGAAGGGATCCTGTTGATTATTTTTAACAGTACAGAATTTTAGAAGTTATATTAAACAAGTGGCTGTAAGTGAACATTGAACTTGGGATTTTTGTTCTTGAATGACAAACTTTTATAAATGAATGAAAGATTCACTGTTTCATCATGCAATTGGGATTTTTTGAAATATTAATGGGTTCAAATATTGTTCCTGGTAATATAAATCACATTTATGTACAAGTATTGTGAAAATCTGCAGAAAGTTTGGATGATGATGATTACTGCATCATTGCATTTTCATCAGTATTTATAATACATGTCATGGATATAGGATAGGATATTGATTTTTCCAGCATTTAAATTTTATCCAGATGTAATACATATTACCAAAATGATAGACCACTATGGGAAAATATGAGGACATAGCAAAACTTTAATCTATTTACAAACATTACAGCATATTAGTTAACTGAAAACAAAATTGACCCCATCATTAAGCCTCAATTGCAATTTTTTTTATTATAGTTTTAAAATTTCATATTCTATCAACTTATAAATGTTTTATACAGTACAGGCTTTTTCATACCTGCACCCCAATATGTAATATATAGGGGGTTTGAACTCAGACTTTCACATGACCCTTAACTATCCATGCTATTTCATAGTGCTAACACACTTGACCACACACATGTCAAAAAGATAAACAATCACCAATATCCATATTTTGTGCTAAACCAGCAATCATCAGTTGGTCCAAGTTATCATCTCCATACACATATACAGTCAATGCTCAGCTAATATTAAGATAGCCAATCTTCATACTTTGATGGATAGGCTTCAATTCACTTCAACCCACAACTCTTCAGCTGTCCATTTCATTGAAAATCAATGATGCATGACAGATATTACCAATATATCTTATAGTATCTAATTAATCATCCTATTTCCCAAACAATGATAGTTAATATGTTGTTAAAATATAGATTTTATTATATTAATAAGAAATATCAGTATTGACATTTTCTTTGTGTAAAATCACTGTAACATATCCCTCTCAAAGAAGAAATTATAGTATAATTTACAAAAACTTAAATAAACTTACTTCCTATATATAAATATTAACCCTATTATGCATATATTAATGCTACGAATATGAGGACATACTTTGCCCTTGAAAATACTAAGCCTCAAAAAATACAAATTCATTATAATATTAAGCTTTTCTGATTATAGCGGTGTAACTAAAAAATATTTTTTTTGTTATAAATATTTATCTCTTGTAATTTATTATTATAAAGTGTAGAAACGCTTTTAAATATCTCACTACAATGCAAAGATTTCTCTCTTTTTTTTTAAATGATAGGGTATAATTATAGGACAGATTTCCATAAAAGTATAAAGAAAAATTACTTAATTATTAATTAATTAATAATTAATAATTAATTAATTATTAATTGTTAGGTGGAGATGCAAATCAATTTGTTTTTTCTTTCTATGTTATTCTCAAGATGTGATGTGATCTGCTGTGTACCTATTTTACTTATGTTGTACAGCTAGGTATATTAGTAATATACACAGTCTGAAAAAAGTCATAAGGTAATATTTAAGCTAAAAAAATATTTAAATATTACATGCCTCATTAGACAATTGGGATGTATTCAATGTAAATATATGAATGCAGTCAACACATAAAAAATACCATTATCATTAACAATCAAAATTTTCAATCTGTTTTCAAGGCAACCTCCTTCAATCAATAATAGTAAAAGTCTACCTTTATCTATGGTCTAATGAGTTTATAAAGACATTAAAGATTGCAACATAACTAGAGAGAGTGAAATTATTAATACAAAGAAGTATAAATAAAGCTAATTAAATAGTTAAATATAACCTGTTTTGAAAGTAACAAACAGTCAATTATAACTTCCACATTGCAATTATAACTTTTAATTTGTATTCCAACTATGTATTACTCTTTCAATAAACCTAATACTGCTTAAGTCTAGATACATATTTAATGTAAATACATGAAAGCAGTCAACACTTAACAATAACAATATCATTTTTGTATTAATAAATATACTTTTTGTAATCAAGTTGCAATATTTAATGCCTATATAAACATATTAGACCATAGATAAAGGTTGATTTTTACATTTATTGATTAAGGATTGAGAACGTTGTTTGTTAATGATATTGGTATTGTTAAAGTATTGATTGCTATCTTGTATTTAAATTAAATACATACCTAGCCCTGAACATTATTAGATTTATAATCGTAGTAATAACTGCTTGGAGTACAATTTGAAAGTTCTAATTACAATGTGAAAGTTGTAATTGACTATTTGTTAATCAGCTTTCAGAACAGATTATATTTACCTGTTTAATAAGGTTTATTTAAACTTCTTTGTATTAATAATTTCACTCTTTGTAGGAAAAATACAAATTTTAGTGTCAATATAAAAATATTAGACTATAGATAAAGATGAAAAGGAGGCTGTTTTGACAATAGATTGAAATTGTTTATTGTTAATGATATTAGTATTGTTTAAGTGCTGATTGCTTTTATGTATTTACATTTAATATCTATCTAGCCTTGAACATTATTAGGTTTATTATCTCAGTAATACATTATTGGTGTACAATTTGAAAGTTATATTTCAAATGTGAAAACCTCAATTGACTATTTATTAGTATGTTTTTAGAACAGGTTGTATTTATCTGTTTAATGAGGTTGATTTAAATTTCTTTGTATTAATAATTTCACTCTTTGAAATCAAACTGCAATCTTTAGTATAGTGTATATTTTAAAGAATACTTACAAAAATGCAACAGCAACAATTAGATTACATAATGATACTAGGAAAGTCAACATTGAGAAGGTATATGACAGGGTGACTCCATATATCCAAAATATTTACAGCAGTGTTGCAAGAAGCATTTTGTGGATTAAAATTGGTAGCTAAAGGAGTGAAAATAAATGGAGATTATTTAAGTCATTTAGATTTTGCAGATGATGTAGTTGTTTTTGCAAATAATGCTTTAGAGTTACAGGGAATGTTGCAGGAGTTAACAGATGAAAGTAGGACTAAAGATAAATGTTAAAAAGACTAAAGTAATGTTTAATAGATTTTCTCAAAATATGAAAATAAAGATTGATTATGATGAATTAGAGGAAGTTAACAGTTACAAATCCCTTGGTCAGATTATTAATACAGATGGAAACATAATGGATGAAATTAATCATAGAATTAAACTTGGTAGGAGTGCTTTTGGTAGAAATGACTTGATAGTAAAAGAAAATACACTTATGTATTTGAAAAGGAAGGTTTTTAATAAATATGTTTTATCAGTTCTTACTTATGGATCTGAGACTAGGACACTTAATAGAAGAGCAATACAAAGACTTCAGACCACACAAAAATATGGAGAGATACATGTTGGGAGTAACAAGAAGAAATCAAAAATGCAATATATGGGTAAGAGAACAAACAGGTATTATTGATCTCATTTAATATAATTAAAAGACTGAAGTGGAGATGGGCTGGACATATTGCTAGAAGAGATGATAATAGATGGACAATTGAAATCAAACTCAATTCCAAGAGATTGTAAAAGACTCAGAAAAAGATCACATGTGAAATGGATAGATGAAATAAGAAATTGTGTATGGATGATGTGAAAAAAAAAAGCTGGAGATCAGAGAAGATGGATTGAACTTGGAGAGACCATCTGGCAGTGGATTGATAATGGTTGATCCTGATTAGACTGCAGATAAGATGGATTTTCACCTTTATTGATTAAAGTAGATTGCTTTGACGAGAAATTGTTGATTATCAATGACACACACACTCACACACGCACACACACATATATATATATATAGTAATAAAATCATGTTGTATGTCACATGACCTATATAGATTGCATTTATCAATATGTGATATAAAGAGCATTTCAATAGTCAAACAAGCTTTTTTTATG
Organism: Epiperipatus broadwayi; assembly: GCA_028023455.1. Taxonomy (NCBI): domain Eukaryota; kingdom Metazoa; phylum Onychophora; class Udeonychophora; order Euonychophora; family Peripatidae; genus Epiperipatus; species Epiperipatus broadwayi. The sequence continues at coordinate 6,787,123 of JAQFVV010012441.1, read as the reverse complement.
ATAAATGTTGCAAGAAAAATCATTCAAATCATCTTTATCTAGGATTGTACCCATCCCTAGACTGATATGGCTGTCTTCAGTGAGAAGCTCGGACACCAGATTCAAAAAAATAACTCGATAGGCATTTATCTAAAGTTGACTATTAAGAAGAAAGATCTGAATTTTTTAAACATCTAAAAGTCTTTAAATTCAGCTCTTTAATTAAAATAATCAAATTGGTCTGAACTTAATTCAGATATTCCATATATTAATGATCTTTGTAATTTAATTTAGCCAAAGCCCCAAACAGCAAAGTAATAATAGTAATAAAATGACCTATATAGCTTACCTTTACCAATATGTAATATAAAGAGCATTTCAATAGCTCAAACAAGCTTTTTTTGATGATAAATGCTATAAGAGAAAGCATTCAAATCATCTTTATCTAGGATTATCCACATCCTATTCAGTGAGAAACTGGGAAACCAGATTCAAAAAACTAACTCAATATAAGCATTTATCTAAAAGTTAACTCTTAAAAAGAAGATCTGAAATATTTAGACATGTACAAGTTTTTAAATTCAGCTCTCCAACTGAAATAATCATATGGGTCTGAATTTAATTCAGATATCCCATATATTAATGGGCTTTGTAATTTAATTCAGCCAAAGCACCCAACAGCAAAATAATAGTAATAATAAAATCATGTTACATGTCTCTCACTATGAAACACAAGCTTTGAAATAATTAATAGAGATTTATTAAGCTACGTCAATTACAAGGCAGATGAGAAAATATAAAGAAAAGTGTTTTCTTTAATCAATGTTTATTCATTTTTCCAGTTTACACCTTCAGCTATTTAAGTAATTCACCATGTTAAAGTTGAAGAAATTTACAGATAATCAAAAAAAAAAAAGAATTATTCTAGCAATATTTGAAAGATGAAATTTTTAATAGTACGGCTTATTACTGCAAAAGTTAAATAGTTAGTACTTTTACTGTTGGTGGTGATACATGTTTGTTTTCTCAATCATCTTTTTTTGTTACTCCTACATATCTATACATCTTTCACTGATCTGAAGTCTCTAAATTACTCTTCTGCTGAATGTACAATTCTCAGATCAAGATATAGATTAAAATCTCTCTTTTTCAAATACATAGGGAAATTTCCTTTTAATAATAATAGAAACTCCTAAGCACTCCAAATTTAATTCTATGCTTTCAAAATTATAAAATAAATTATGCTGCATGATCACACGAACTTGTTTTAGAATTAAATACACCCACATACATATTTATATTTTTATACATAGAATTTTATAATATACATAAAATCCATATTTTGTCTGTTGTCTGAATATATGTTTGTCTGGAATGACTTTATTGGAGTTCCCTCAGAATTTTTTTATTTAGAGAGCGCGCCAGTAAATAATCTTATTATATAAAATCAATACTTTGTTGTTCATAAAGCTGTCAAATTCATAACAAAGTATGGATTTTATTATAGAGAAAAGTATACCTAACTATATATAACTTAATAACCGAATATAAGAGGTATATTTAAAAATTCAAATTTTAATTTAGCTTTTATTAATTTAGATATATTTATTACTTTAATATATTGTGTACACTTCAGAAATGTACCCGGCAAAGTACATTTCTGAAGTTTTTCAATTGTGAATTTCTCACATTTATTTACACGACACTCAGCTTCCATCCCATCTCATATTGCTGACCCACCTGATCATACACATGTTGAAAAAATAGCCTGTCAATTAAAGTATGAAGATTGGCTATCTTAATATAAAGCTGAGCACTGATTGTATATATGTGTGGAGATAGTAATCTGGACCAACTGATGATTGCTGGTTTAGCATGAAATACATATATTGGTGATTATTTATTTTTTCAGCATGGGTATGATCAGATGGGTCAGCAATATGAGATGGCATGGAGAGCTGAGGGTCATGTGAAAGTCTGACTTTGAATCCCTTATATATTACATATATGTACAGGAGTGTGTAAGCCTGTACAGTATATTAATTTACATAATATTAAAATCTTTTGTTTAGTTTACATTAAATCTGAAAAAAAAAAGCGAAGTTAAATCAACCAATTAAAAAAAAAAGATGGCCTATCCATAGGCTGGATATAAACTTGTAATTTATAATATTTTAAAAAAATGAACTTCCGAATTTCGACTATATCAAATATAATGCTTACTAATACCAAAGCCTGACATAAGATTAATTTGAAAGAAGTTAGGTGGCATATTTATAGATTAAATAATCACTTTTTTAGCTATTATTATCTAGATCTAACATTTATGTAATAACATGGCTTATCGATAAAAAAGAATTCATTTTTTATCGAATATAAGTGTATGCATGCATATTTATGTTCAGAAGTTTTTTTGAAAGATAAAATAGATTGATAAGTTAAAAAACTATAAGTATCTTGTTCAGATTAATAATACAGATGGAAACATAATGGATGAAATTAATCATAAAATCAAACTTGGACTGCTTGTGATAGAAATTTAATATTAAAAGAAAAGTTGCAAATATGTTAGCAAAAGAGAGATTTTAGTAGATATTTTGTTAAAAGTTCTTGCTTATGGATCTGAGTTCTTGGATATTTAACAGAAGAAAAATTCAGAGACACTCAACATTATGGAGAGGTATATCGGAAGTAACAAAATAAATCAAAAATGAAATATATGGGTGAAAAAACAAACATGTATCATATTTAAAGAATTAAGAGACTGAAATGGAGATTGGCTGGACATATTACTAACTGAGATAATAATAGAAGAAAAGTTAAAGTATTAAACTAGATATCAAAAGATTATAAAAGAGATCGAAGGAGACTAACACAAAATAGATGAACGAGGTTTTTTGGTGTGTTCTGCAAAAAGAAAGGCTATATATTGAATTTGAAAATACTCATCCTGCGATGAATTGATGGTGATTGAAAATAAAGTGTTTTTATAAAAAATTTAAAAGAACTTATTGTTTACGACTGGGATATAAACATTTTTGATTAATAGTACTATCAGCATATAAATTCCTGAAAGAAACTTAGTTCTGCTGTATTAATAATTTTTATTAACCATTTATTTGAGGCTAGAGATTATCCAATAATGAATAATATTTCTGTAGTGTAATTTTCACTACACCACTCTCGAACAAGATAGGGACTGGTTTCGATTCACTTTTAACATCTTGTGGAAGGATGTAACCATAAACATATGATCAAAGACATGTGAAAACAATGCATGAACCACAAGATACACATTTCATGTAGAACCAGTATTCATCAGTTGACCCAGATACAAGCATTTGCACATATCATTGTTTAGTATATATAAATAGCAAATTACTACGGTTTTATTGATTAGTGTTAAACTTGCTGCTCATAACATTGACACAAACCTCTTAATAGAAGTATATTAATAATTTTTATTAGTCATTCATTAGATTAAAAATTATCCAATAATGAATAATATTTCTGGAGAGTCATACAAGGTAGTTGTGCTGTCTTTCTACTCAGTGAATTTAAAATCTGTCCAGAAACGTATATCGATGTACATTACAATAATTCTACAAAAAGGAATTCATAGAATGTAATTAAGATTTCATTATAATCAGTAATATAAGTTTGATTATACTATCCTATACATTAATTTTTTTCTTGCAAAAATCACATTAGAGAAACGTTTAACTTTGCATATATTTAAATAAATGCGTGTGCACATACAGATTTATATGCATTCAGACAGATACATGTATTAGATAATGTTAAGTTACTTTATTGCCAGTTTTTAATTAGTTCTCTGATTTATAATACAACGTGATTGCAAATTATTTAGAATATTCACTTATCATTAAATTTTATCAATTGAGTATAAATTTGTCTACCTAAACTATATATGTAGTCATGCAATATAAAGAGAGAGAATTGGTTAACTATAGAAATAATTAATTATAATCAGAAATGCACAGAGGTCTTTACTATAAGAATCTGAGAGTATCAATATTTTTATTATATTATTTTTACTATATTACTATTCTTATTTTAATCAAATAATTTTCAAGCAACAAGATTACGGTAATTCACCAAATTCAGTAAGATTTTACATTTATATGCACTGTACATTAATGCTTAATTAATTAAAAATTAATTACTAAACATTGAGCTTGTTATTGTATGAATATCAAATTAAATGAAATATTTAATAGGCATTGAATAAATTATTGCCTTTACAATTAAAGATAAATCCTTTGGATTACATTCATAGGTAGGTTAAACTTTTATCGACAGTTGTTAAACTTGCATCTTATTTTAATAGTAAGTCTTATAATAAATAGTTGCAGACATTCAAAACAGTATATCTTGATATCTTCAGCTAAAAGTGGCTACATTCTCATTAACTAACCAACACTTAATACATCTTGGAATAAATGTTTGAATTTAAACTCCAGGGTACTATGCAACGGCAGAGTAAACTTATAATGCCACAATATTTTTTGGAATTATAAAATCTTTTTCTCAGTAGATCACATAACATATAACATACATATATAAACGATATATTTTGCATTTATCCATGTATGATTTTGGAAATGAATACACCGACCGTTTTGACTTATACCATAAGCAGTCAATTGGGTGATGAATAGAAACTTATAAAAGTGGTTGTAGAGGTGCTGTATGGTTTATAACATTGTTAAAGTTCCAGCAATAGTGTAAACAGATATATAAAGTTGAAAAAAAATAGTCAAAAAGTTTTTAGAGTAATATGCTTTTTAAAAATTCTTCCAAATAGGAGAAAGTTTGCACATGTCATACTTTTATTAGTGGAACTTTAACACTGTTATAAGCCAATATTTACAGTGCCTCTACAACCCTAATTTATATTTTGTTTATCACTTAGTTGATGGCTTGCTTAATGTTAGTATATTCATCATCAAAATCATACATGGATAAGTTTGTAAAGCATGCCAATCTGTAACCTGTGAATATCTTTATTTATATATATATATATATATATATAAAGATATTCACATATATATATATATATATATATATATATATATATAACAGAAGACTTTTGTACTAACTATGAAACTATTTTAGTGTAAGCAATAAATAATAATTGACACTGATACAATGAGAACAATTTTTCCTAGGAGAAGACCATTCAGATAAAAACTGGATCTATAATCAGTTTACACTGACATGGCACTAGTTCAGTGCTTTTAAGACTTATGTTAGTATTATATTTACCTGTTTATATTAACTTAAATAGTAGAAATTTTGTAGAATTACATCATTTATGAAAAGTATGTAACTATTGAGATTAACAATTGTCACCCAAAACTTTTATAAAGTCAATTTAAAAAAAGATCACCATCAGTTCATGTGGATCAAAACATGATATATATATATATGATAAACAAAAATGCAAGTTAAAAAACTTGCTAACGCTTGTATTTCTGTCCACAGATGGCGTTCTACCAAAAACGCCCATCAAGCGTATGTTTTGTTTACATAAACGTCAGAGTAGTTAGTATTCACTATCTCTAACTATAATTCCACTTTCAGATCATGATTTCAAGCTATTTGCTATCGTCAGTGAAAGACAGGAATAAAGTTTCAAGCTATTTGCTATCGTCAGTGAAAGACAGGAATAAAGAATCTTTATTCCTGTCTTTCACTGACGATAGCAAATAGCTAGAAATCATGATCTGAAAGTGGAATTATAGTTAGAGATAGTGAATACTAACTACTCTGACGTTTATGTAAACAAAACATACGCTTGATGGGCGTCTTTGGTAGAACGCCATCTGTGGACATATATATATATGTGCAAAAACATAAAAGAATACAGTACTAGATTAAATTCTAAATTTTACCAAAATCCTTACACAACCATGGTTTCATCTACTACAAATAGACCTTCTCAGATGAAAATATATGTTTTCTTTTAGGTTGATTTTCACTTGAGAAGGTCTATTTGTAGTAGATGAAACCATGGTTGTGTAAGGATTTTGGTAAGATTTTGAATTTAATCTAGTACTGTATTGTTTTATGTTTTTGCATTTTATTTTTTGCTAGTATAGTGTTAGACAGTTTTGGTATATATATATATTACAGTTTTATTTACAAGTGGCAAATTTGATGAAAGATTGTAACATAAAAATCAATTAAGTAGTGGTGGCCAATAAGAATGCATCTTAAGATAGTTTATTCATATAATTTATTTAGGTGTGAAGGAAAAGGAGTTTTAAGCATATCAAAATATAAATAGTTCATAAGCATGTCAGATAACTATAAAGTTATTTTTATGGCAGAGGGAGTCAAATGTGCTTAATTAATATGTTACTCAATTCACATTCAGTCCTGCGTCAATATATATAAAATCAGTAGAGAGAGTTTGATAATATGTGGGAAAGACAGTAATTTTATCCATTAAAAAAAGAGAAGGGGTTAAAAAAGATAAGAATTTAACTATTGTTTTAGTGGCGATAAGAAGGAAAACATCGAATATTTGTTTTTAGAAATTGAAATGTTGAAAGAAATACAAAGTAAGTTAAATAAAAATAGAAAAAAACATAAACGTGAAAGAAGCAAAAGATATAGAAATTTTTTGATTTGGACTTGTACAATTAGAAAAAGACATAAAATAAAGGAATATTGGAAAAACAAAATAACTTTTATTAAAATGAGATATAAAATACAGATATAGTAGTAGTAGACTAGAAGGGATAATACAAGAAGAGAAATAGATACGTTTAGAGTAGTATAAAATAGATAAGTTCACAGTAATATGAAAGGTTTTTTTAAGGTTCAGAATGGTATTTTGAGTAAGAGACTTTTCTTCTAGCTTTGTTGAAAGAAAACCCGTTTCCACATCTCATCTTTGCCTGTGAAATGTATTAAAATATAAATTAGAAAAAATATGTAATACTTTGTTTTGTTATATATTGTACATTTGACGATGTATATATAATAATCATTACCTTGGCATTTAAGCAGGAAAATATCAAGATGAAGATTTTTTTTTTGTTTTATTTTAGTTAACCAAAAATCGATCCCTCAAATCTCCCAGTTCAATTCTTTCCGTAGCATTAAGAATAAAAATACGATAGAGTGGGGATTTTAAATTTCATCACGATGTTTAACAACAATACTACACAGTACGGTATTTCTTCAAGCTATTTCAGCCTTTGATATTTTCCCACGCTATTACTTTTTCAGTTTTTACTTATTTACTATTGCTATACGTTTTTTGATAATTAATATTTTTTCTTCAACGGAAACCGAAGCTTTTAACTAGTGAAATCCCACGTGGTTAACTTTGATAAAGATGCTTAATATATTTTTCTAAGTCTTCTGGGAAAATTATTTACCTATGGTCTCTTGCGGTTTAAACTTAAACAATATTTTATTAGTTAAAAGAAAATAGATAATATTTTAATGACTTATATTAAATCTTATAAAATTCAAAGCTCATTAAATATTATTCACTTAATTAAAAATTCATAAAGAAAAGGAATTGAAATTTATAAAATATAAATTATTTACATGATAAAAAATTAAATAAATTTAATAATGTTAATTTATTGCCATTTAAAAACTTTATGTTGAGATATAAAGTAAATCGTAAGAATGCTTTTAATTTACTATGTTTTTTTTTTTTTACATATTCACAACCTAGATTTCAAACGTAGATGAAGATTGAAAATTATTTTATGGAAATAAATAGTTAAGGTTTTTTTAAGAGGATTTTTTTTTAGATAGATAGCTTATAGTCAACCCAGTTTGCTTTACAACTATTGTTTGATAAATGGCTATTTTATTATTAATAAATAAAGTTTAAAACAAAAATGTTACACTTTCAAAATATCCTCACTGCTGAGGGGATTCACAATCAATAGGTTTTTGTAGTTTCTTCTGTCATATCATTCTATTCACAATATTGATTATCTTTCTACTTCTCAATCAATCATCATGCTAGTTTTCCATGAATGCACCATCTTACATGCTTTTCCTCCTCCAATCACTTCTTTTATTTTTTCAAGTCCTTTTCTCCAGTCTTGATCTTCTTATTAATCTTCTTCAGCAATCCAATTCTGTTGTCAACAATTTCTGCTCCATTTCCTATGTTATTGCCCATACGTCTGTTGCATATGATAATATGTTATGCACCATGATATTTTTTATAGTGTTTTTCTCTACAAAAATAAGTTTAGCATTTTATTGGCTTTCTCATTTTATCATTATTTCTATATCTTTCTCTTAGATTACATTTTTTTTTCAAAATTAATCCTACATATTAGAAATTGTTTACTTTTATGCTTTTCAACTATCAGTGATCAGTGTATCTATTCTTTCTCTCATGAAATATAGTCTTTCCAAAAATACTTCATTCTCACTTGTTGTTTTTCTTCATAAGTTTTCTTATACAAATACTTAGTATTTTTTTTATTATAACGTTATCTTTCTTATTGCATTGTCAAATCCATATAATATTAATATTATTTAGGTTCTTTATTACTTTTTAGAATGCCTTTTTTGTAAAAATAATAAAGAACATAAATGATATATATTTTTTATTCTGTGCTACAATCACCTGGTAAACTACAAATAATTAATTAATTAATTAAAGAGAGGCATACCCATACATATTACAACAAACGTTGTTATAGCATACTTTTAATAGTTTTCTTTCTATCACGAAAAAAATATATTCTAACTTCATATGACATCAAATTTGTTTCTGTATTGATTTTGTTTTTATGGAAGTGAGACATAACTTATTATTTTCTTTTATTATTTTTATGGAGAAGGATGAGGAAAAGACTTTTATCTTGAAGTACAACCCTTAGCACACACGTTTTTCTTAAATTTTGCAAATATATTATACAATGAGTTAAAAGTGCACTTATGAAAAGTTTTATAACAGATGAGGTAATTTGGGCGATTGCTATTATACCTTTCTCATCTTCAGTTGTAATCTTCTAAGACTTTCAGTTTAATAACATAATTGAATATAAAAATATAAAACTGACTTCTTAACAATGTTATTTCATCTTTGGATGAGCTTTGATTCATCTAAAAGAAACCTAAAATATTTTTTCTATTACTATAAAGTATTCAAGTTTGATTATGAATCTTCCAAATTATTAAAAAGTATGATTAAATTTGATAATTTATAATTTAATAAAAATACTTAATAATTATTAATTTATTAGACATAGATAATATATGAGATTCCATTACTTTGCATTAAAGCTATAAAACACAGAGGATAATAAAATTTACAGAGTAGCTTTAAAAAATGTTAAAAGTGAGGTAATCAATAAAATGTATAAATATTAATGTGTCCGTAATTATTAAACCTTTTTACAATCTAAAAATTTACCATATATATAATCCAATGAAATTGCTGTTAAAAATAATTTTACATGTATCTTTTTTCAGGAGCTTAGTGCATTAAATGCTCTGCAATTGTGTGATGCTCATAATGTGTGTCTTGTAATAATATATTGTGGATTGAGTTGGCCTTAATGCAAAAATTTTCCACAGTTTCATTCTGAACAGTATCATTTCAGTATAGTAATTTTATATTTCATTTTGTTCCAAAATGGCAAAAGTAGTTAAAAAAATTTAGACAGTTTTAATATGAAAATGAAAAACTTAAAACTTTTGTGGGTACTATAATATACTGATAGAATATATATTAAAACAGATACATTGCTTCATACCCATCCTAAAGTTCCCCCTCCCCTTTTAAAGTGGTTTAATTTAAAATAAAAGCTGACACAGTTCTGGTGAGTGAAATTTAGGAAAATAAATAATTAACTGACAGTAATTTAACTCCTTGGGACTAAGACGCCATATTGAATTTTTTTAAAATACTGGCCTGAGACACAATTTTCACAATAACTTCAGTTTTAATTATGTAAGAGTAAAAACAATTACATTGCTAGATACTAAAAAAACAAAGGAAAACAATAAGCATAAACTAAATAGTAATAACTATAAAAAATAAGGAAAAAAATAAATTTTTGCATCCGAAATAATTATTATTTTATTGTTTGTTCATAATTTAGAAATTAACATTAACTAAAATGCAAATTACATCTTCAGTGATAATTTCTTTGTATTCCTCACAAAAAATCTTTCTAAACATATATAATAAGTCTTACCTGAGGTAATACATAGCTTTACAATGTCCACAAATGTTTCTATAAGAGTTCTTCATTTTTATCTTCTACGGCAAATATTGCAAATTGTCAAGGCGCCTGGAAGAAAAAATGTTCTCCCTAATAAAAGATAAAAAAAAAAAAATTAAAATTCTATCAGAATGTAAAAATAATGAAGGAAGTGGAAATATTATTACTTACCATTATAAATACAATAAAAAATAAAATATTATCATCTTCATGGTACAGGTATATGTACATTTTAAAAGTGGTGTAATGTATGCATCATAAAAGTTCTCTTAATGGTTGTGGGAAAACTCAAAAGCATGATAAACAAGATGCACTATTTTGATTTTAGACTTTGGATAAACCAACCTTGTTTATAACATCATCATCATCATACTGCATAATCATTGCCAATACAGAAAACAATTTACAAATTTAGAATTTAAAAAAAAATTCTCATTTCAAGAGGCAGTCAATGATTACTAAAAAGGTTCTATGTCAGATATTTATATAAAAATGTTTATATTCTACCTCTTTCAAGATATGTCTTCCAGATAAGCATACCTGTTTATATAATCTAATATAAATATGCAAAACATTTCATATTATTCAATATTATTATTATTAATAAAACATAATTCATTCCAGATCATGTTTACCAATTGGCAATAGTAATAAGTAATCAATCTGTTACATTCATTGTTCCACATATATATATAATTTATTTTCATAAAGTTCTTTAGCTAGTTACACACTCGAAAAAAATCTGTCACAGAAAATAATGTGATGTTGTTTTGCAAGGTATGGAAGAACTAACGACTTCACAGCATGAGTACCAAGGTATTGAGAAGAATTTAAAAATGAGTCTTTGCCTTTATACATTTCCATGTGGTACACATAATTATTATGACTATCAGCACACATACACCACTTGAAATCTCTTTTTATTGGTTTTGATTTATCATATTGTTTCATAACAGTGAGACGTAAAAATTTTGTGATGGCCTCATCAACTGCAATCTCTCTGTGAATCTGATATGCAGCTTTGAAATTTATGTCGCATTTTTCTATTATTTGTCTAATATTATAAAGTCTGTCAAAATCTTTATTTTTACCTTCGACAGTTTTTTATTACCACTGAAATGTATACATGATAAAATATTAGTAAATCATTTACATGACATTATATTTGCAAAATAGGATACCCTCACACTAGGGTCAGAACTCCAAATGTCCTTCAATCAGATGATATGGGCCTTGCATGAAATTCCTAATGCCGACCCAAGAAAGGCAGACAATTCACGATCTGTTACATTCATCCAATCACACATACACTTTTCTTTACTGGCATATTTATTTGTTTCCTCAATAACAGTTGATAAAAGTTTTTTATTAAATAACATAAGAAAAAAAATCTAAAATTGAATACTCACCTACTATAGAAAACTTCAAACCTGGGGTTTTAGTGAAATTCTCTACATTTACTGGTTCACAGGTTACGTTTGGATACACATCACGGTTACTAGATGACTGGTCTGGTCTATTGGTATCGTCCAGAAGAACACTCATTGATGGGCCTGGTCTATTGGTATTGTCTGGAAAAACACTCGTAGTTTTTCTTTTTTTTTGACGGTGAATGGGTTTCTTCTTCTGATGATGATGACAAAAAATATTCTTCTAGATCACTAAAAGTAATACTATCCTCATCCTCAGAGTCAAAGGGCTTAGACAGGGCAAATTAATCATCACTAGAATAATCCATATCAGAGGCCATATTTTCTGTTTATTCACTTTACATACTTTTGTTTCCATATAATTGAAAAAAGTATGAAAAAAAATTAAAAAACAATTGATGTTATTGCAAAAAAATTAATAAAGTTTTTATTTTTTATCATAGACAAAAATGGCGACTACTTATGGAAAGAGAAAAAACAATGAAGAGAATTATGGTATAGGGACATGCATAATTCTTACAGTTTTTCTGTAATTTCAAAAAGAAAACTGAACTTCAATGACTGAACAACGACAAGAGCCGATAGCACTGACGAAGCATAAAAAGTTAAAAATCAGTTTTTCACTCACGTTACAAAAACAAAATGAGTGATTTCAATTTCTCTAAATGAAAAAAAAGAGACAAAAATCAATATTTAAAATCTACAGTTAAAAATTAAACTACACATTTATTTAATGAATCTTTCACATTAAAGAAAAAATTTGGTGGTTTCAAATTAAAATGGTACTGATATAATATAGTTTTTTTTTTAGCTGAATGTTTTTCAAATTAAAGCACAGAAACATTGTAATTAGTTTATCAAGAATAATAGCATCACTTTCTTGTCTTAGGCAAAAGAAGTTAACACATTTTTGAAAAACATGTTGGTTAGCATTGTCAAGATTAAAGAGGAAATTGAAAATCACCATGGTAAATAGGAGAATATAAAGGAGAAAAATTGGACAATATGAGGCAGTTGGTTGATTGTTGTAGTTACTTCACAGTAAATCACAGTTTAATCTTCAGTCATTCTACAAAGAAGAGTTTAGATAATCAGATTAACTAAATTTGGAGCTGCCATGACCATTAATTAAACAAATGCTGCAGTTAGTAAAAGAAAACTGAAGTACCATAAAACTGGGATATGAAGAAACAAATTATCAATACGGTAAATGCTAAAATGTCTGGCTAGTAAAAAATAACTGTCTTTTTTCCACATCATGGAAAAAGTCACAAAGATGAAGAAATATGCCTTAGTGACCACAAAAAATATATAAACCATTAAACCCTAAACAATTTTCCACTTTAATGTGAAGATTTTACCAACAATGAAATATCAAACATACAGGCTATCAATAAGATTTGAAAAGGTAATAAAACTCTAGAAAGTTATTGAAATGTACTTAATTAAGATTTACATAATTTTGTTATGATGTAATGATATTACCTATATTTATTGACTTAATAATGATGAACTTCCATTATTGCATAAAATAATTGTTTTGACATTTGAAATATTTAAAGATATTCACAAAAATGCAGGGAGAAAAGCATTTCAGAAAGGGTAAAGTGAAATGTAGTTAAAGAGGTATTTAAAATAATTATTTTGACAAAATGATAAATTGGTCATATCAAATTTAGAAACAGGTGTTGATGGGTAAAACCCAATGTTTATATGAAAACATTTATGAACTGAGATAATTTCTGATTTATAGAATATTGTTATCAGAATGAAGAAGGTAAAACTAAGTTATGCCGATAGAAATGGTGAAATGTAATAATGAATATATTTCTAGTCACTAGTTTTTTTTAACTTGATAATCTCATAAAACTTAATAATAAGTATTTTTTTTTATTTCACCATTATCTTATAATTAATAATATGCTAATGCATTGAAGGTGAAACTATTCTACATAACAATTTATTCAGGCTGAGCACTTTCAGAGTTTCATTACTCCATAATCATAGCCTTGTAGATTGTCAATGTAATTATATGCAAATATATGCAGAAATATTTTTTATATTATCTATTTTCTGGAAATGGCAAAAAAGTGTCTTTTCTATTTATAGAGTTGGTGTTGCTGGGACTTAGCACCCCTCCAAATACCAATAGGCTCATCATTAACACTAAAAACAAAAGAAACATTGAAGCAACCCCACAGGTGGTTTATAAAATTGCATTCCCTCAGATGGGGTGTGGTGCTGCTTACTATGGTGAATCTTATGGCATAATTGGCAATAGATTGGCTGAATCCAGATACACATACACATGAGAAATAACCAAAAAAGAAGGCAGTTCCATGTTTGCTGACCATCAGCAAGAGCTTAATCATAGATTTGAGCTCTCCAAGACTGATATATTATATACAAAAAAGAATGATATCAAGTGAAAGATCAAGGAAGCTTGTTTTATTACCAGTGACACCAACTCTATAAAGAGAAAAGACATTTGCTTTGCCGTTTCCAGAAAATGGATAATATAAAAAATATTTCTGCATATATTTGCATATAATTATGTTGACAACCTACAAGGCTATGACTATGGAGTAACAGAACTCTGAAAGCACTCAGTCTGAATAAATTATTATGTGGAATAGTTTCACCTTCAATACATTAGTATATTACTAAAACTTAAAAATGTTGATTCGAAATTAGGCCCTAGGATGAAGAATATAAAGTAATATGTGTCAAATTGTTAAATCACAACCTGCTAATCAAAATATAAAAATTATAGCGTAAGGATTAATTTAAAATAGGCACACCCCGATATTTGTATACACCATAAAGAAAAAAGAGTTAATATTTTTGCATATGTAAATTTGCTTACTAAAAAGAATGTACATCCATATACATGAATCAAATACATGAATATATTTGAATATAATTATTGACTATTAAACAATTGAATGAAAAGAATTAATTTAAATCTAAATCAAGCTTGCCTAGGAGGATACTGCAATAGGAATTAATCGACATATCTATGAATTATATATATAAAAGACATTTTGTGTTTTCATCCATGTTAAAAATTTAAATATTTATATACTGACTAAAATAATAATTAATTGACTTATAATACAGACATAATCAAAGGTCAAAATATACAAAGTCAAAATAGTTGCTAGGTGATTGAATTTCAATAATGAAGACTAAATAAATAATAATAATGTTTTATAATTTATTTATTTTCTTGGTTAGTTTGTAACAATAGGTTTTAGCTAGCATGAGAAAACAATCTAGCGTTTTTCACTTGCTGACTAACAACTGAAAAAAAAAAAAAAAAGAAAAACTGTTTGGCGTTTAAAAAAAAACAGTAAGGATATGAAATTTAAATCTTAATGTCTATATTTTAAAGTTAATATAAAATCTTTATAATTTGGATAGAAGGAAACTGGAAATTTAATCTTATCTGGTGAAGTGACAAACTTCAATTTATAATTAACAGGAATGAACTAATAATTTAATTTATTCTGCAAGATTAAGCCATTTTTTTATAGATATTGAGGCCACAATATAATCAATAATTTATAGTAAAATAATCATTGCAATGTATTTGGGGTAAAGTCAATACTGTGGGTATTCCCAAGTTATCTTCGATGTCATTATAAAATTATCTATCAAAATATCTTTTACAAAATGCTGGTGAATATCAATCTTCAATGGATTTATATACATACAGAAAAGATAATTGGTATGTGTTTGTTTTTCACCAAGTAGCATGAAATATATAAATATCAACAGAGTTGGTGAACAAGAATGTTATGCATGGAGATTGACATTTAAATTTATAAACTCTTAGCTGTGGACAAAATGCTTGCTTTCCTCAGGATATATATATATATATATATGTTTTTTTGTTTGATTCACATAATTTTTTTATTTTTATTTTTATTATCTCTATTTGAAATGTTTATGTATTGTGATTTTTTTTAGTTGTGTATTCAAGTCTCATTTTCAAATTCGATCACCTGCAGTTTAAAAGTGGGAGCAGTGAATGGATATGTATCATATGTTGATATATATAAAGGGGAAAAGGGATCATAGTCAATAAATATGTATAGTTATTAATAAAAGAAAATTTACAGATCCCTCTGGAAATTCAATACTGATTCAACAAAGTGACCTCAAGTAAGGTTTTTATATAATGAACATTAAGTGCAAACTCTAGAACAAACAAAACTATATTAATTACTAATAATTTTTTTAAGAATATTTACTTGTAATTGTTTATTTCTGAGTGCACAATTAATTCACTTGAGTAAATGGTCTTTTTCTTATCTTTCATTAATTTTTACTATAATTTATATACACATATGAGATGGGATTGGGACTATATATATATATTTAAAAAAATAGTTATAAATATATTTACCCTCAACCTATAAACATCATTCTAGTAATTATATTAATGGGGTAGATTTAAAATTACTGAATTCTCATTTTGCTTTTCCTTTTTGTTTTATATATATTATTTAGTAAATTATTTAATATCATTTTGTATATACTGTACTTTGAATTATTTTGTTTCTCTAGTGTAAATAAAGATTGATTGAGGATAGACTTCTACGTGAAATCTGAATCAAAGAAATTTATTGAGTTAAGTTATCCAATGATAGAAAACCATTCTTGTTAACTGAATATTTATTTATTTTTTGTTTGTAAATATTTATTATTATATGTTATAAATTATTAATAAATGTATTGAGTTGTTTAAACCAATCTGATCTCTGTTTGATCATCACCATCATCATTATGCATTTATAACATTAAAAGTTTCATCATTACTATCATTATGAATTTATATAATTAAAGGTTTGATGATGATTATCATCATCATTATGTAATGCTCTCTTAAATGATTAATCATCATCAATATTTTTTATATCTATGCTTATACAAAGCCATATTTGGTCAATAATTAAGTAAATCCATCCCTGAAGAGAGATGACTGCAAGAACTCCCTGAGTTTGAATTCTGTGGTGTAATGGGGCCAAAAAAGGAGATGTAGTGAATATGCACTAATCTAAATTACATTGAAATGTTGTAAATAAATTATAAGTTAGCATACTAAAAGTAGATGTGATTTGGTACTAGGCATTTCATTGTGACATCTTTAGCATCCTATTCGAAGGCCTAAGTCTGACAGTAGTGAGATGCACTTCCTTTGTTATATGCCATTTCTGATTTGGTAATATCTGGCACACACAAATAGGAGGATAAGACTTGTTGTAGGTTGTTTGACATTTGTATTCAAATCATCCAACTACTTAGTCATATTTATGTCATCTTATGGTATACCCCATGGTTCCATATATATATATATATATATATATATATATATTGTAACGTTTATTTATATACGTTGCAAATATATTGGCATTTGGTAAAAGCTAAAAAAGTAAATTTAGATTTTTTTGTGATTAGTATAATTTTTGTTAAAACGTGCAATAAAAGTTAAAATTGTCATTCTTATTTTTTTTTATCTAATTGGAAATAAAAATTGGAAAGAATAAATGACATGCAGATTACTAATCCAGATAAATTAAAAGAATTCCAAAAGTATAAGCTAAAAGAAAAATATTTTAGCTAATTAAAGATGGAAGAATAATGCTAAAAAAAATTAAGACTTTGTAATTTAAATTTGAGAGACAGTGTACAAGATTATTATCTTATATGCTGATAAAAAGACAAAAGAGTGCACAGAAGTTTCATAAACTGGATCGTGATATAAAAAGGAGAGGACAACTTCAATCTGGGTCTTCTCTTTAACTTCTAGTTACGTCTCTGAAAGTTGGAGGTTTCCACGAGCATAACCTGTGGCAAGAAATATACTTCTACACAGGTATGCCCCTTGCTGTACCAAGCTGTCACACAAGCATGGAAATGGGACTTGTGAAGACCGCTTTTTGCAATAAAAGGGTCACTACAACCGTGCCTTTTCTCCAGCTATAGAACGGATCAATAATGGAAGATGCCAGCAGGAGAGATCTATGGAAATTCTCATGATCTGGGATCCCATAAACCTACATGAACTTACCGGTAAGTTAAGAATAAATTTTCCTGATAGTGACTTAAAAGTTTGCAAACAATTATTTATCTAAGCTTAGACTACCATCCTGATATAGACTTTTCGTATTCAAGGGACTTTCTAATAAAGAATTTTATACAAGATCTTGGGACATTATTAAATTGCTTTAATTGCTTAATCTAACTGTTTTTGTTAATTGATTCATTATCTAGATTAGTGTGTGTGTACTTTCCTGTTTAGTTAATTAGTAATTTAACTTATAAATATTTTTAGTTTGTTAAAATAAAAGAGATTTTACTTTTATCAACCTTTTCATTGTGCGTTATTAATAATAGTTATTATTTTTTTAGTATTAAATTTATTATTAGTTTAATAAGATTTAAAACAGAATTTACCATGCCAATATGTTTAAACAAGCACAGGAATAATAATCAAAAAGGAGAAAATAAATCTTGTTACAGTATGATGCAATACCGATTAGTTAAAAAACATTTTTTTTCTTTTTAACTTGCGAGATGTTATGTGACGGTTTCAGTGAGTTCTTGTAGAACTCTGGTGCCTATCAAATAAATTATAAGCTGATCTCATCGATAGCATAATTCTCAACAATTACTAGGCCGAGTTGATCAGGAAATATAGCTGTGTTTTTAGGATAGAAATACAACTTTCTTTTTTTTTGACATAGCTTGATCAACTTGCGCGCAGTTTATATTAGCGTGTAGAGGCCTAGCAAAATGGAAAACGTTATAATATATATATATATATATATATATATGGGAGATGGTAATCTGGACCAACTGATGAGTGCTGTTTTAGTATGAAATACTTATATTGGTGATTATTTATCTTTTTTACATGTGTGTGGTCATGTGTATTAATAGTAAGAAATAGTGTGGATAGGAAAGTGGCTGGAAAGTCAGAGTTCAAATCCCTTATATTAACTATAGTGTTAATCAATTCTTTCATTTCAAAATAATTCACTAAATGTTCTTATAAATTAACTAAAACTAAATTAAAATTATTGACTAAAATTTATCACTATTAACTATCATAAACAAATTCAAAATAATTTCTTATCATATGTATTATAATCCAATCATTTATATTTTTATATGGCATACTAATTATGATCATAGAGTAAGTTGAATAAAAAATTACATGAATTAATACTTTGGGTTCAACATCAAATATCTTTAACAATCACAATATTATTTTTATTTATTATTTATTTAGATTATGTGCAATAATACCAGATATCTTTAATTATTACAATATTTGTATGATTAGGATGATGAACAATGACTTGGAAAACAAGAAAAGAGACTTTCAACTCTTTGTTAATTTCAAAACAAACATTAACATTTTATTACAATAATAATACAAAATTTAAAAGAAATTTACACAACTTATAGTTACATATAAATATTTAACATATTATATGATCCCTCAAGTATAGGAACTTACTATGTCCATTTAAACATACAGAAGATGCTGAGATATTTTAAAATTTAAAATTTCTTATGTCTCCTTATAATCTCTAGCATTACTAGTCTTGCAATCCAGATAATAAACCTACTGCACTTTATAAGCATTTTTAAGTTTGTCATTAGAATTATTAATTAGTTTATATAAATGTAGAGAATAAAAGCAGCATTAATTTTTTTCATAATAGAAATTATTTTTCTATGCAAAGTAGGAATTAGTTCATAGTTATTCACGGGTTCATAATAGATGTTTTAATGTTTATATGCTACATGTAAACATTTTTTTATATCTTACCAAACATGATTTTGGAATGTCCACCTCTGATCAAACCATTTTCATAATTAACCATATTATTTTATCTATGAAATTAAAAATTGCAAAATTTTAAAAATAAAATGACTTTCTATAGTAATATGAAATTTTTAATAATGAATATAGATAACATAACATTAACTGGCTACAAACATATCTGTTTAATAAATAGCTGTGAATTGTCTTTCTAAATTTAAATCTGAAAAAAGAGATTTATTAAACTCTTCAGCTTCCTTCACACATTTAATTTCAGGAATTTTATTTAAATTATTACCAGGAGATAATTATTATATCTAATATAACATGATCACCATCTCTTATACTAGCATGTTATTGTTTATAAACAAGGCAAAACTCTCCATACAGTACTGCCACCCTGTGTCAACCAGAATAATCAATGGATGCCAGAAGGCTTGTGCATAAAATCCCTATCTAATGCCACAAGCCAGAAACTAGTCTGAGATATTGGATGAGTAGGCATTAGATAGGGATTTTATGCACAAGCCTTCTGGCATCCATTGATTACTCTGGTTGGCACAGGGTGGCAGTACTGTATGGAGAGTTTTGCCTTGTTTATATCTAATATATATGATGATCTTAATTAAATAACTGACAATAGCACTAATAGATAAACCCATGGTTAAGATTGTAGTCATTATTACATCTAGCTTAAGTATCTACACTTGTATACAAATATTAAGTATAAAATTGTAGATAATGTTTTCTCATGCTATGATGTTTTCTTCACAACTCAAATAAATTATTCTAAAAATTAAACAATGCATGTAAAACAATCTGGAATTTTATATTCTACCATTAATAATAACTGTATAGCTTTGACAACTAAAACAGAATAACCTGTTAAATTATTTATGATCTACATGCCAAGAAAGACATTAGTATTATTCAATCATTTTCAGTTCTGTTATGGATTAGAGTACAATATTATGCCATATCAATCTACTATACTAAAATTAAAAAGATTATATTTAGAATGACGATCAACCAATTTCCTTGGTATTATTAACAATACATTTTAACAAACCAAACTGATAGTATATATATGTTTTAATCAGTAACAATTCAACTGTAAATTTAATCATTGTACCGTAAATAAACATAATAAAGTTTTGTTTTTTAAATCATAAAATTTAATAGTTTAGGTAATTAAAGAAAAAAAACAAACACACATTAATGTATTAATAATAAATTAATGCTTTAATTGCTTTAATTGATTTTACATTTTTTTATATCGTTGTTTCATTTGTCTTGTTTTTATATTCGTAGCTATTTAATTAAGTGTAAAAACTTGTCGATTTTGTGAATCGTTTTTAACGGAAGAAACTTTTTTTTTTTCGCGTAAAAGCTTTTCTCTTAAGAAAATATTTGATATATTTAACAGTTTAAAAGAAAAAGAAAGTCTGTCTTTGCTAACATATGATTATTAGCTATATGATTTCATGCAATAAAAACTTTAGTAAAATATTACTAAAGTAAAAGAAATAAGTTTATACTTATCATATACAATAAAGTAAAAATAATCCGGTAAAATATCATACCGCTCCGTGCAACTGGTCCTTTAAACTGTGTCAACGAAGACAATGCTCAACAGGCTTGCTAACTGTGGAATGGTAGCAATTTTAAATCTTTTCCATATTTGTTTTTATTCTTTAACTAAGAATAGCTAGATACTTATTTATCGACTATTTATTATTATTATTATTATTATTATTATTATTATTATTATTATTATTATTATTATTATTATTATTATTATTATTATTATTATTATTATTATTATTATTATTATTATTATTATTATTATTATTATTATTATTATTATTATTATTATTATTATTATTATTATTATTATTATTATTATTATTATTATTATTATTATTATTATTATTATTATTATTATTATTATTATTATACTATTACTCAAGTATTCTGATCGACTGCAGGATAAATATCTCTCCAAATTTAACAGTTTGTCCAATCTATAGCTTGCCTTATATATGAGTTTTTTTCAAATTTTTTTAACAATTTCTTAGGATTCAATTTAAATATTCAACTGTCCATCCAATATTGCTTTTGTAACAATGTCCCACCCATACTTATGTATTCTTAGAGCATTCAATAACGACAGTAATATTTTTTGTTCTCTCATTCATATCTTTTGTTTTCAAATATTTTTATTATTTCCAACAATCAACTTTTCGTTTTTTATTGAATGGCGTGAAGTCTTTCTATTGATTTTCTGCTTAGTGTCCAAATCTGGTAAAACACATGAATTATAACAAGACCTTCCTTTTCAATCACATTCTCATATTTTTTTTTAATATTAAGGTGTTTTTAATATAAAAAAAAAGAATTTATTTTATCCACTATGTTTCTATCTGTACAAGTAACATAATAAATATATTTGTAGTTGTTAAATTTTTGTAGATCATTATTATTAATATTTATTTTATTCATCTGAAAAAATTCACTGCACATTGCTTTAAACTTTGTAGCATTTATTATTAGTTCTACTTTTTTTTACTTTTATCTAATAACCCTTGAAACAGTTCCTAAATTCTAAAGCATTATTCTGAAAAAAAAAAAAAAATCCACATCGTAGGCAAAATTTGATGATTTTAATAATCTTCATCAGTATTCCATCTCTTCACTTTCCATTTTTAGTCCATAAAATAAAAAAAAAATAAAATGCTTTGTTGATATAGAATGATCATCTCATACACCCTCATCAATGTTAATCGTCTTAATGTTCTCATGCAATCCAATTACTGCTACTACATTTTGAGTTATTACATAGTAGAAATGTCTGTCTATTTCTTGTATATGTATTAAATAGATTATGTTCTGTACATGGATTAAATGGATTATGTCATGTACAAGGGTGTGATAAGAATCTCAGCCTCAGGGTGGCATTTGAGCATTTCATCATCAGATTTTCAATTGGATGGATAGTTGAAGAGTTGGAGTGTGGAGTAGATTGAAGCCTGTCCATTAAAGTATGAGGATTGTCTATCTTAATATATATCTGAGCACTTATGGCATATATGTGTTGAGATAGTAACCTGGATCAACTGATGATTGCTGGTTTAGCATGAAATACGTATATTGGTGATTATTTATATTTTCAACATATATGCGTTCAAGTGTATCAGTGTTATGAGATAGTGTGGAGAGTGGTGGGGTGTGTGAAAGTCTGTGCTCATATACTCTATATATTACATATATAGACACAGGTATATAATAAGCCTGTGTGTTTCAGTTATAAATATTCTTCAGTATATGTAATATCCAGGGTTTATACTTTTGACTAACTAAAGCATTAATCACTGTGGAAATACTTAAAAAACCAAATGTCTTTACATAATCTACAAATGCAAAACAATATTTCTATCAACTGTTCAAAATTACTTTTAGATCCTGCTTGGTGTTTTTAGTTGATTGGTGCAATTTTCACTTAGACAAGTTGTAATTACCTTGATAAAGATCTTGTATAATTTCTTATATATTTTAAATCATATTTCTTGAATATCAATATTATTGCTATATTCTTTCAATTATCTGGGATATCTTTATCATATAAACGCTTGGTGTATAATCCTGCCAACTATTTTATATTTCTGAATGTTTCTCTTAAGATATTAATAATAATGTACCCCCCCCCACCCTGAGCATTTCTTTATACAGTTATTTGTATGCATCACGTTTTCTTTTAAAACATTTGCATTCAAAAATGTAATAATTGAAAGAAATATTCGCTTTCTGTTCTTTATTACTTGCTTTATTAATATAATTTTTTTTTTTGGAGTTCATGACTCCATTCTTCATTTCAGTAATATTTGACTTTTTTGTTTTTATTTTTGAAATAACTTTTTTTTTAATACTAAGATGTTGCATTATACTTATGAGACTTTCATTTTCTTCTGTAGCATTTTAACCAATTTGCAAGTATATTAATTTGTAT